>CAUYQG010016387.1:0-41970 GCA_963574415.1 Tarsius wallacei
CCGCGGGCTCAGGCAATTCACTCACCTCAGCCTCCCAGGGCGCGTGATTACAGGCTGAGCCACTGAGCCCGGCTCTGGTTAAGTTTCTATAAGCCTCTGGTCACAACATCTTACTCAGCTGATAATACATAACCTTGTTTTATGTGTGCTTTCTTATAAAGACACCTTATTTAATGTATGTTTTTGATTCATTAACATTGAACTCATAGCCAACAGCACTATACTTCATGCCCAAATGAAGCTTATCTAATACATATATTTTGTAAGGTACAGCACAGTCTTTTTGTGCTAAGGGACAATAGGCAGCACTTCAGCACCACAATTGAGGATTCTTTTAAACAGTGAAATCACCAACAAAAAGCACAAAAATGAAAAAAAAAGTGACACTAAGTAGACTGCAAATAGGATGCTAGTTTACAATATGATAACTGAAACAAGTAGGCAGAATATTGCCTTGTTTGACCTCAACCGGAAACATATGTATCATTGACTCAAATTTTGGGCAGGGTTGTATATGTCTACAGATGACCACAAAAACATGAGTATTGATTTTGAGATTATGAATACATTTTAGCAAGGAGGAAAATTCACAAATACTGAATTCATGAATAATGAGGATGAACTGTATATATCCGTGCAGTACATATGGCTGCATATGCATAATACAGATGGTCCCTCTATGATAGTTTGACATATGAGTTTTTGATAATATAATGGTGTGAAAGCTGTATGCATTCAGTAGAAACAGTCCTTTGATTTTAATATCAACAAGTGCTGATGCCCCAGTGCCGTCTACCAGCTATTCTTGAGACTCATCAGAAGAGAGGAGAAATTGATGACCCTGTCGCTGTAGCATCCCCATCATCTAGCAATTAGTTGTAGTTCAGTACTTTAAACATTTTTCAAGCCCAGTGTGCTTTCAGCTGTGTACTTTTTTTTTTGGTGGGGGGGGAGTTGTAGTCTTACTCTATTGCCCAGGCAGGAGTGCAGTGGCATGCTCACGGTCACCGCAGCCTCAATCTGCTGGGCTCAGGTGATCCTTCCATCTCAACCTTCCAAGAAGCTGGAACTACAGGTGTGCGCTACCACATCTGGCTAGTTTTTTGATTTATTGTAGAGATGAGGTCTCACCATGTTGCCCAGGCTGGTCTCAAACCCCTGGGCTCAGGCAGTCCTCTTGCTTTGGCCTCCCGAAGTGCTGGGATTACAGACTTGAGCCACTTTGCCCGGCTTTTTTCTTTTTTTTTTTGAGACTGAGTCTCACTTTGTTGCCTAGGCTGGAGTGCAAGGGTGTGATCATAGCTCATTGCAGCTTCAAATTCCTGGGATCAAGCAATCCTCCTGCCTCAGCTTCCTGAGCAGCTGGTACTACAGGCATGGCCCATCACATCCAGTTAATCAGCTGTGTACTTTAAGACAAGTACCCATACAACCATTCTGTTTTTCAATTTTGATACAGTATTCAATGAATCACATGAGATAGTCAGTACTTTATTATAAAATAGAACTTGTGTTAGAATATTTTGCTTCAGTGTAGGCTAATGTAAATGTTCTGAGCATCATTAAGGTAGGCTAAGCTAAACTATGAGGTTTGATAGGTTAGGTATATTAAATGCATTTTCAACTTATGGTATTTTCAACTTATAGTAGGTTTATCAGGATGTAACTTCATTGTAAGTCGAGAAGCATCTATATACGTATATGTATCTATATATGCATATATGTATAGATATAAAACAAGATTATCATCTGTCTCCTTGTTCACTTGAAATTTGACAACTAAAAACAATGAATTTCCTACCTTCAGCAAACTTGGTGGGACTATATTCCCAGGAGACTTGGGCTTGATGGGGTATTCTTCCCTAAAATATGTAAGATTTAAGATAACCATGACTCACTGTAATAAGGAAAAATGTAAGTAAATTGGGTTTTAGATATGCTAACATTTTTACTAAGAAAGATCCCTGCCAAGGTGAGAAAACAATATGGTACACAGTGGTGGGAATGATATGAGTTCCAAAAAGATACATATAAAAGTGTCTAAAGAAGCTAGATAAAAACCTGATTTGAAAGAAAGAGACAACTAAGGGTTGTGTGCTCAATAAAGGTAAAGAATCCCATTCTAAGGTTTTCTAGTGTATGAGAATTGAGAGACATGCTACCTCATGGAGATGTCGGGCGATTAGAAGAATCAATTTTGATTCTGAGGGGTAGAGGCGGAGCACAAACAAAAATGACTCTGCCTCACCACTTAAAGGGAAAATAGATCTGACATGGACTTGAAGGTATATGTGTGGGAAGCCCTAGTAAGAATAGCCCAAGTGATTCCAGAATATGAGTAAAGGAAATTAGATCAAGCTGGGCATGATGAACCTTAGAGAACAACTTATTAAGAGCCTAATTATTTAATTTACCAACATCAAATTTGTATAAGAAATAAAACTAAGTATATGTGATTTATATATCAAGATAGATTTAATGCTCTGCAAGATCTTTATAAATTGTACTCATATATTTTTGCTCTCTATTTGACTTGCCAAGCAAATGCTAGACTGAAGAACATTATCAGGGATATTAAAGGAGATACATAAGGTAAAGGTCATATTTTCACAATATTAGCATAACAGTTACTCTTTCCAGTCTCTACCCGCTATTTCTACTATCTTGGGCAATGACAACAGAAAATACACCACTAGACTTTTGCTTCACTCTCACCCTTAAAATTTTCCTCTATGTTGGATACTCAACATAACATACTTTTTGAAGTCATCACAGAGATATATCAGCACTGTCATGGGATGCTTGACCACAATACTTATATCTCTATGCTGAGGTACTCTAGTCTCCTTCTCAACCTCAGCCAGGATTCCTGGAAAACTTTCCTATAATTCCCTATCCTAAGATGTTTTCACATTGAGAACCCATGACAGCATGCTGTAAGCCATAGCCCGTATCTCCCTTTGTTTACTGGACATCTTGTTTGCACTCACTGGTTTCTCTCTGAATATAAAAATTTCAAAAACTATATATAGGCTGTTAAAAAAAAATCCCTTGATATGGTGTGAAAAAATGTGCTGAAAAGCCCACTAATAAATACTTTTAAAGAAAGCTCTTGACTGATAAGGTTATCATTACTATGACAGATACTTATATTTTAATTTCTGACTGACCAGACAACAATATTTAACAAATCTGTGAGAAGTAATTCTTATCTCCTAGAATACTAGAACCTAAGAAAGACCTGCCATTCTGAAGTAGTTTTACTGATTGATAAGAATAAAACAATTCAGTGGAAAACTTGTTTTAAAGGATTGATACAAAATAGGAAACTAAACTCTTTCCTAATTGCAGGGTCGGCTTAAACTTTTCTTTATTTAATTTCTCAACTTCATTGTTCTATTAGAACCACATACTAACACTTAAGAGATTATTTTACTACTCTAAGCAATTTGTTGCTATTCACTCCTCAACTACTGTTATCTACCCTCATCTTTTAGTCTTCATTTCCAAATTGCAAAAGATTATTCAGACAGAGTATTAGACTGGGTTAGGAATTGCTACTATTATTAGGCAATACTTAATAAAACCAGAACATGTCAAATTACTCTGAAGACAGATCCCCATGTAAAGCTTTGAGAGGTTACAAAGGTCCAGATTAGTGATTGTGTGTAATGTTAAATTTAGAGTCAGAGCTAAGATTTGGGAATGGGTTTTTAACTGGCAATCATTGTTACATCTCACCTTTCCCCTTGGAAAAATGTCTGCTCTGTTGCAATCATTAAGCGAATGCCAAATGCCTCTGGGATGTTCTGATCCTGCCAAGAATACCCCCACCCCCAGGCTCTCATTCACTCTGTGGGAAAGTTTTTGCATTTCCAGTCTCTAGCATGGCATACCTATATCCTGGCCAAGCAACGCTTGAATTACCAAGTGTGTAGTTCAGGTGGTCCCTTAGATCACTCGAGTAACCAGAAATGTCCAGGGAACAGAAGAGAATTAGAGCAGAGGTGATACATGTCCCTGTGTAGAGCACGATGTGTGACTCTTGACACAAACAGAAGAAATTGCCATTGGAATTCTACTGATGGGGTTCAATAGTCATCTTGTATCTTGACAAATAAGCCTAAAAAGGAACAGAGTAAAAACCTTGTTCTGTAGGGATGGAACAGTAGGATTGATATAAAATAAGAAAATAAGCCCTTTCAAAACTTGAAATTTTGTCAAAACTTTTGTTTATTCAATTTCTAGATTTAATTGTTCAATTAGAACCATGAGTATATACCACTATGAGATTATTTTGCTATCATAAATGATGTGTTGTTCTCTACTCTATTTACCCTCATTTTAAATTCATTTGCAAGTTCCAATAGATTATTCAACTGAAGGATTAGACTGGGCTAATAGTTGAAGACAAGTAAGTGATACTTAAACACAAAGAAATGAAATACATAATGTAAATATTTGACAGTTTTATTCAATTACCAAAATGAATTAGGTGTTAAGATTTATAAATATAACCCCCATGAATTTTTACTGATAACATGATGAACTGTGGACTTGGCTGTTGAAACGGTGGACCACAGGTAAATAAAAGGCAAACATTTGTACGTGAGAACACAGGCAAACTGGTTGGCTTAGAAGAAAACTGCAAATACATCTTTATAAGAACAGAGAAAATTGAGTCAAATTCCACTGTAAGAAAAAAAGAAAAAGATAGGCTATCTCACAGTTCTGCATGGGAAAAAATCCCAATTACCTTGAGATCACTTATTCAGCAATCAAAATAAGACGCATTAATACAGAAGTAAAAGTGAAACCTCTAGCAGGGCTCGGTGGCTCAGCCTGTAATCCCAGCACTTTGGGAGGCTGAGGTGAGAGGATTGCCGGAGCCTGCGGGTTCGAGACCTACCTGGGCAAATTGGCGAGACCTCATCTCTACAATAAATCAAACATTAGCCAGGCATGGTAGTGCGTGCCTGTAGTTCCAGCTATTTGGAAGGCTGAGGCGGAAGGATCGCTGGAGCCCAGCAGGTCGAGGCGGCTGTGGCCGGGGAACGGCCACTGCACTCCAGTCTGGGCGATAGTGAGACTCCAACTCAAAAAAAAAAAAAAAAGGTAAAACCTCTGAGTTGCTTAAAAAAGAAAAAAAAAAAAAAAAAGAAAGGAAAATTTTAAACAAAGAAGAAAGGAAGAAGAAAAGTTTAAAAAGCTATACACTAAAACTCACAAACTTTATTCATAAAAAATTTATCTTTTAAACTCATTTAAATAAACCTGATAATTATTTCATTTGTCAGACCAGAGAAAGTTAGAAGCAATACATTTTTTTCCCAGTCACTATAGATCCTGACATCTATTGTCTGTTAACTACCTTTGAGGGGTGATTACATAAATAGCTAATTCAATCCGCTGAGGTGGAGAGAGGTGGGTTAATTTGCTCAAGATTACATAGTACAAGTAGTAGAGTTAGGATTCTGACACAAGTGTTCTACTGGTGTCCACAATTTCAGATATTAATGGCAAACACCAGGGGCTGTACATACAGTGAAGAATGGGTCAAGGGAGGTTCCTGTTTTCACAGACTGGAAGCCACAGGAAATGGTAAGAGAAGTGCGAGCTGTCAGGAGCGAGAACTGATAGCAAAACAATAGGGAAGGAAGCCGAGAGCATTGGGGAATGTCAGGTGCTTTACAGTTACCATTTCATTTATTCTTCAAAATTACTCTGCAAATCTTACCATCATTACTTTTTAGATAAAGAAACTGAGAGTTTAAAATGTTAAGTAAATTTATCCAAACTGTACAATTAGTAAACAGTGGACCTGGGGTTTGAATCTTGGTCCGTTTGACACCAAAACTTGATTTCCCCACTTCCCTATACCTCATCACTCTAACAAAAAAACATAAACACAAAGGAGCTTAAAAAGCTTTTCAGTCTGGGCCACTCTGTAAAGAAGGAAACATACTACACTAGTCCTTCACGGCTTTGTTGAATACATAAATAGTTGAATGTAAAAATGTCACAATAACGAATGTGTAAAATTAAGACTCTAATAATTAAGAAACCGTTATACTCTGCTGATTATTTTCTGTTAAGAAAAAGGAGAAATGTATAGCATATTTTTAAAATCTAAAAATAGGATGGTTAAAATAAAACTAATTTGTGGATTTAAAGGGATGAGTTCCAAGTACCTAGAAAATTCTATGTGAAATACCTCTTTTCTAATGATACCAGATAAAGTTTTCTATACTAGGAAATAGTATAAATAGACATATTAAATAAAAGCTACCACTATTTTGTGTCACAGAGCACAATAAAAATCCCAATCCTTTAATACGAACTTAGATTATATGTTAATACTAAATTATACAGTGTTTTAAACATATTTCAACAAGTCATAAGAAATGATAAATGATTAGGAATTAAAACTATTTATTATAAAGCTAAAATAATTAGCCGAGTGCAGTGGCTTACATCTGTAATACCAATACTTTGGGAGGCAGAGGTGAGCCTACAGGTTCAAGACCAACCTGGGCAACATGGTGAGACATCGTCTCTACAATAAATAAAAAAAATTGGCCAGGCGTGGTGGCACACACTTGTAGTTCCAGCTATTTAGAAGGCTGAAGTGGAAGGATTGCTTGAGCCTGGCAGGTTGTGGCTGTGGTGGCCGTAAGTGTGCCAGTGCGCTCTAGCCTGGGGACAGAGTGAGACTTCAACTCCAATAATAATAATAATAATAATAATTGGATTATCTTCTACACTATATTTTTGTGAGAAAGAAAGAACATCAGATTTGATTTCTATCTTTTAAACAATTAGTCAACTATTGCTTATCTGGTAGCTTTCAGATAATGCAAATATGGATTAGAAAATATCATTCTCCAGCCTATTCATGGATACTTTTGGAGAAAAAATTTATGGAAAGTATTCCTAGAAATACAAAAAAAAATCATGTTTTCATTGATTACACCGTAACTTTTATTGATTTGCAGGCTCCTTTAATGTCCCATGTCCTACATAGAAGTTTGATGAATTTTTAATAACAAAATTTAATAATTTAAAAATAGATAGTAATAATTTTTAATTGGTTAATGATTATAGATAGCATTCAAACAAACAAAAATACCATTTGATGCTGAATAGTTTTAATATTTTAGCTGTCTTGCAAAAGAAAAAAAACTTTGTGTAGGAGATAATCATTTTAGACTGTATATATGTGCACTGGAAAGTGGCACTTTATGTCAATGCCTGGGCGACAGACTGACACCCTGACTCAAAAGGAAAACATTATTTTTTTCCCCAGGCATTTACATGGTGGATGGAGGATATGTAGCTACAACTATTTCTAGATTTTTCAAGACAGTTCAAATTTTAATACTTCATTTTGAAACCATGTGAAACCATTCACTTTCATTTTTGTTTCAAAATGTTTGGATACCAGAGGGTAATAGTCTGACATTTATAGGAAAATTTTACTTTCACTTTGATTCCAAATGTGATATCAGTTTCCACACTCATTAAAAATTAGAGAACTTAATTAATAAAGAATAATTGTTTTTGGATAAGCCTTCTGATTGGCTTTAAAAATTTTATGAAATATGATCTGGGTCTATAACACCATAGAGAAATCTACTTATGAAGCTTCATTCTGCCAGAACTACTATCAGTTTTTTCTTTCAACTTAAGGCTTCATATAATATATATACACTGATTAATATGTAAGTTAGAAAAAGTCCATCATCTATGACTAGGACAGCATTTCAACAAAGTAGGAGAATATATTTCTCCTTTTAAAAACATTTACTCTAATTACATTTCTAATTATTTAAATATGAATCAGTATGACAGGCCTTATCAAAGCAACAATTGAATAATTGGTCTAGAATAGTGCTTTGCACACCTAGATGAAGCTCAGGTAGTAGACTCATTAAAAGAATATAATGTCCTGTTTTCTTCCCCTTTAAAGGAAAGAAAGCATTTTAACAGTAACAGTATAAAGACAGGACATACTTGTTTCTTGCCTATTAAAGAAAATGCTGAAAGGAGGACTTATCTTCACTTGCCACTTGCTTGACATCTTCTCAGAAAAGACTAATCTCTTCATTTTCTTTCTTTTTCCTCCTTACAGCTTTTAATTGGTTCATGCATTCTAGACTTCAAGGGACAATGCCATCTTTCATTTTTAATATAGTATATCCTCAATATCCTAATGACCGTATTTTGGATGCAATACAGATGGCTTCTAAGACATACTTGCTTTTGTCATGCTTGTGTGACATATCTTTTATATATGTTGTGACATACTTCTTACATACAAAATCGAGATTTTAACATTACCTATTCTCTAGGATTAATGTATATATTTGCACAGATATGTGTATACTAGAGTCATTATTATAGATTCATATTATGTCCCTGAAGGTGTTTTTTGATGAGGATATTATACACGTGTACTAAACAGGAGAGTTCTTATGCTCATCTATATAGTCATATAGATTGGATCTAAAAGTTGCCACAGGAAGTCCAAAACTCAATTCATGTCAGGGAAATGGAATTACGAGAGCGTTTCTGTTTGCATCTGATTTCTTGGTCTTGTGTCTTTATATAACTAAGAAATTATGAAAATTCACATAACCATGACCAACAGCCAAATCTTCCACAAGCACTTGTGAATGTATGTGCATGTTCATGAATATATATGTTAATTATTCCTATATTTGTAATTCATAAATTTTTATGTCTAGACAGAAAAAAATACAGTGCAATGTTTGAGCATTATTTCTTGTGTGTGATGTTAATTTGCAGAGATCATTCAGACAGACCTAAAATATATGAATTAGATGTGGTGCTTCTTAAAGAAACCCTTTCTCTCTTTTTTTTTTTTTTTCGCTCTGGAAAAAATAATTTGCTCTTTAACATTTTTTTCCCCTATGACTCAGAGAAATCCATGATCTGCACATATTTTTCTTGTAGGTATTTTAAATAATATACCATAAAATAACATACAGAAAGATTAACATTTAATTAGAGAAATATAAAGTCAAAATTCATGTTTTCATGATGTCATCCTACCTCCTTCAGTGTTCACTAAATTGGGATTCAGAAACAGTGCTCAAGGCCCCTATTTCAGCATCATTTTGTCTTGCTCAGTTCACAGTATTGTGTCTTTCTTTGCTGTACCTGTAATATCTCCCTCTCTACCAGCTCTCTCCTAAAAATGTCCTCCTCTACCCTCCAACTTTTTCTTGCTATTCCCCTATTTCTCCTTCTCTTCCCATTCTTGAGAGAGAGTTACATTCAGCTCTTCCATTTTCTCATCTCTCATTCACTTCTTTATTCTCTCTTTTTTATTATAGTAAAATACATGTAACATAAATTTGCCATTTTAACAATTAAAAAAAATAAGTTTCAATAGTTTTAGGGGGTATAAATGATTTTTGGTTACACGGTTGGATTGTATAGGGATTCATTTTAACTATTTGTGAGTGTACAGTTTTGTGGCATTAAGTACATTCACAGTGTTGTGCAGTCATCAATACCATTAATCTCCAGAACTTTTTCATCTTCCCAAATGAAAACTCTATACCCATGAAATAATAACAACTCTCTATTCTCCTTCCCTCTAGCTCTTGACAACTACCATTCTATTTTCTGTCTCTATGAGCTTGACAACTCTAGGGACCTCATATAAGTAAAGTCATATAAGTATTGTCCTTCTGTGACTGGCTCTTTTAACTTAGCAGAATGTCTTCAAGGTTCAAGTGTTTTTCCTTTATTCTCTTTATTCTGACCCATCTTCTTCACATCATTGAAGCATTCATTGCCAAGGCTGACCATGACCCACTACTTCCTCAATACCTTGGAAAACTGTGTATATCTTTCAGTGACATTCACCTGCACTTGGTACTTCTTGATACTCTCCCCTCTTTTCACTTGATTCCTTCTCTCCTGATTTTTCTCCTACATTTCTAGCATTTCTTTGTGGACTCCTCTCCACCTTAAATACTGTTTTTCTCCAGTTACTCTGTACACTCCAGATTATACTTTCCTTGGGTAATCTTGTCCATCCCCATAGCCTCTACCTACCACATAAATGTTGACTCTGATTCTTTATCTCCAATCCAGATTTCTCTCCTGAGTGCCAGGAAGGACAAACATCTATAGCTGGAGATCGCCACATGAATGTTCCATAGACAGTATGCTCAAAACTGAACTTACTATCTTTCCTTCAGATTTATATCAATAAATGGATGGAGCTATCTTCTGAGTCACTTTTGACTTTCTCTGCACATAGCATTCAATTGATCTCTTCAGCGTTCTCAGTTTTGCCCACTGAATACCCTGGAATCTGTCTTCTTCTATCCATTCTCACTGCTACTGCTATTTGTCAATTCAGTATTATTCTTTCCAGGATTACTGTCACAGCTTCCTAATGGGTCTTCTTCTCTTCCTTCAGTGTTATCTCCATCTAACATACTCTACTTTTTGCCAGAATATTCTTTCTACAAAGCAAATCTGATTATGTCACTCTGAATACAAGTTTTGAATACCTTCCCATTGCCTTCGAGAAAAGTCCAAACTCCTTAGCATAACATGCTGTGTTCTGCAAGATCTGGACTCTACTCATCTTCTCAACCTCAGCACTTGCTGCTTCTCTTTACGCATGATGTGTTCCTACAGGCATGATAAACCTCCTTGAACACACTCTATTCAGGCCTGTAATGTCTTTGAATGTGCCATTCTCCAGGGTAACTCTGGTCCTCCAGAACTCAGCTCTAGGGCCATCTGCTCCAGGAAATCTTCCCTGAAGGTGGGTATGGTGGATATTCTGGTGTGCTGCTTGGATTCTCCTATCTCCTCAGTACTAAAGGATCCATTCCCCTAACTGCTGAGGATGTTGATAACTGATAGATCTTGGCTACATTTCATTCTGGAGATTGTCTTATGGTGAAGAGAGTTTAAGGTCATGCTTACTTAGGGCCATGCTTTCCTTCCCAGGGGCAGCCCATGTGAGTGACTAGTCGATCTAGAAATATATCTGTATCCCGTTGCCCCATTTGGGACAACTCTGCAGACCATCCTAGCTCCATAATTCTCCCGTGGAAAGGCTGAGAACTTTGTTGCAACTGCATCACTGCCAACTTCTCCTTTTGTCCAATTCAGCTTTTTCCACTTCATTATGTAGATGCTGATTCTGAAAGCAAGCCTCCTGCACACACATTTCCCTCTGAGTCTGTTTCTCAGAGAACTGAATGGCAACACTGGGATAGGACCCTTACTACCACTTCCTTACTCCTATCACAGCTCTTATTCTACTATATCATAAGTGTCTGTTTACTCATGGGTCTATGCCTAAATATAGTGAGGAAACTTGAGAACAGGGATTTCAATCTTGTCTTTTTATCCTTATTTCCTTTTTGTCCTGACTCATTAAATCTTTCTGAATAAATGAATGCATACACGAATGTATGAGAGATTGCCATATTCCAAAGCCTTGGGAGCTTTCCTAAAATGGGTTCAGTCCTTCCTGAACATTATTTCTTTTTGGAATAGCCCCAGAAAAACTGGATTGTCTCTCCTAGGGTGTATTTTAGGTTTGCTGCGTTTCGTGCTTCATGAAATTAAGAAAAGCATGGATTTGGAGGTCTGAATTTAGAAACCTGGGTTGATTTGTGTAGCATCGTGTACTAGTTGTGTGATTTTTGGACAAACCATATAACCTTTTCATACTTCAGTTTAATCAACTGGAACATAATACTACCTAGTTCGTAGATACTTCTTAGTGGTATATAAGTTAGATAATAAATCACTAATTATCTAAATAATTAGATAATAAATCACTTTGTGAAGTGATGGGACATAGTAGATACTCAGTAAATTTTGGCTTCTCCCCTCCTTTTTTCCTTTTCTTTTAGATTGAATTTATGCTTGTATAATAACATGCAAAGAAATATAGTAGTTTGGTTCCATTGAGATGATCTCATTAGCTCTCATTATCTTTTTTCTCCCACATGGCAGAAATCCATCATTCCCTGCTACTATTCTTATTTTAGAATGAACAAAAGGGCAGCTAAAATAATATACCCCAAAATGCAAGTCCCTGCTTGCTACAAATTTTATTTATTGTGAAACATCAAATTTGCTAGTGACAGGAGGTGTGGCCAGGTGTGTCTAAGAGTGAATCAAAGGTGAGTAAATGACATAAATGTAACCCTACCTGATGGGTTTCAGTGAAGCATAGGAGGAGCTAAAATGATTAACATAAGGCCCTCATGAAAGGTTAAAGGAATGACAGCAAGGTATCCCACATTTGAGTACCTGATTCACCCATATTTTCAGTTTTCTTCTTCTCAGTTCTTGGAAAGTCACGTTTCTTAGTTGGGTAGACCACGTGATAAGCTCTGACCAATTGGCTGAGAGTAGAAGTGTTATTGTACACGTAGGAAGAAGTATTTAAGAGCCAGTGATCAGTTAGAAACAGTCTCTAATATCAAAGGGCATATGCCCTGAACAGTATCCCAGTACTGGAGCAGATTCTTCAAAAAATAAAATGACCTTTTGTTATGTTAAACTCTGAGTCATGTGACTTATTACCATTGCAAAACTTAAGCCATTCCTAACTGATGTATTGGGGGTTCAGGAGAACTTAAGGTAATCTGAATAAATAATAACAAAAAACAGAAACCACAACCAACTGTCTCAGAAAATAGAACTGGAAGGTTGTTTAGGATTCTGGTTGTCAATCTCTACTGCTTCACCACTAACGTAAATTGGCATCTTCCTCTAAATCTGCTTCTTTCTGTGCCTGTCTACTTCTGCCGCCACTTCCAAATGCCAGCTGCTGTTTTCTGCATCATTGTATTTTTACATCTCTGTATCATTCATTTTGCAAAGAGGTAGAATCCAATTTGTCTAGTTTGGATACCCATCAGAAAGTACTCTTGAATCAGAGGATTCCATCGGCTACTAGAGAGCCTAAAATGGACTTTCTTTAGGTTAGGTACCCTCCCGGTCCAATTAGCAACAATCATAGGGTTGGGTCATAAGATGCAAGATATGGCCACTCATGCTTTAGGAAAAGCTTGGGGCCTCTTCCTCCTGTCAGGAGCTGTGGGTGGGAGTCCGGTCAGACAGGGGTTGTTGATTTAGAAAGCACCATGCTGGCCTATTCAGTCAGCTGGTATACAGACTTTTCAGTGGAGGAAGAGTGAGGCTATTATTACATTGCTGTACCTGCTGAGCATAGAACTGGTTATACAAATGTCTTGGTATTGACTTGGAAACTGGCCAGTGGCTTCTGGGTTGGGACAAAATTTTTGTTGAGCTGACAAGTCTTCCTAGACAAAACAGGAAAACTGGGCCCAATGACCCAAGGTCAAATGCAGAAAACTGCTGGCCTCTTACTTACTAGCCATGACGTAGATAGTCAACTTTGAGAATGTTTTCAGTTGATAACATGCACAAAAAGCAATAGTTGTTTTAGGGCAGTGTTATAATCAGTGGCTTAAAATTTGTTTTGATGTTAAGATATAAATTATAGGCTATTTCACTTTTCCACTTCACCTTGGGCATTTGGCTAACTTACTAATACATGTGAGATGAGAGCTTTCCTTTGCTCTTGGCATCACCATCTTACTGGGCATAGTCTCTTATGAATAATCTTTTTAGTGTATGATAGTCTATGTTTTGGGTCTATTTATTTTAAATGCGTATTACTTCCATTTTATTTAATTAATTAATTAATTAATTATGTTTTGAGTTGGAATCTCACTCTATTGCCCAGGCTGGAGTGCAGTGGCACGCTCACGGCCACCACAGCCTCAACCTGCTGGGCTCGGGCAATCCTTCCACCTCAGCCTTCCAAGTAACTGGAACCACAAGCACATGCCATTACGCCCAGCTGATTTTTTGATTAATTGTAGAGATGAGGCCTCACCAAGTTGCCCAGGCTGGTATTAAATCCTTGGGCTCAGGCAATCCTCTCACTTCCACCTCCCAAAGTGCTGGGATTACAGGTATGAGCCACCATGCCTGGCCGCTTACTTCCATTTTAATTTTTACTCCACCCAGTCCTTTCTTGTTTTACCTTCCCTGAGACATCCTCTTATTTTTCCCATAGTACCCAACTGTTCTCTAAAATGGCTTTAATTCCCTAATTGTGCTACACCTAACTCCCAATCAAAATCCCCATTGCCTCTGAAGTGATCTCAGAGGTTAAGAGGAAATAACCTCATTAAACTACTATAAACTAAGCTATAGATTTGTGGTAGTTATCTGACAAAAACAACGCAGATTTTTTTTTAAAAATCAGAGATGTCTTCCCACTGTTCTTATAAATTAGCACAGTTTGTTCCGGTTTCCTTTTGATACTAGAAACAGAATGAAGGTCTCCAACACTAGCTCTTGGTCAGAAGTAATGAAATAGAATAGGGATGGTGGATTTAATGTTTTTTGAGAAACCGTTATCATAGTTTGTGTATTTTAAGATGCTGTCATTTATAAAACTCATCTCCATTTCAAGTATGTTAAACTGTGGAAAAAGTGTGCCACAAATTCCACTGAAATATGGTAGTGAAATATGGTAGTCACGTGTTGCATAATGATTTTTTTGGTCAACAATGGACCACATATATGACGATGGGTCCATGAGATTATAATATCATATTTTTACTGTATATTTTCTATGTTTAGATACACAGATATACTTACCATTGTGTTATAGTTGCCTGCAGTATTCAGGTCAGTAACACGCTGTACAGATTTGTAGCCTAGGAACAACAGTCTCTGCCATATAGCTTAGGTGTGTAGTAGACTATACCATCTAGGTTTGTGTGAGTACATGCTATAGTGTTTGCACAATAATGCAATCACCTAAGGACATATTTCTCAGAAGGTATCCCTGTTGTTAGATGATGCATGACTGTATATGGATTGACACACTGTGTGGAAGGAGCAGGGAGGGAGTGGAATGAACACTGAGTTTTCATTGAAAACAGGTTTGACTTCCAACCCTGTATCTTATTAGCTGTGTGACCTTGGGCAAAGCATATAGTCTTTTGGGGCCTAAGTATTCTCATCTAAAAAGTGGCAATAATAATAGCTACAAACTTATTAGAGGTTTTACATAAGATATTGTACATGAAAGCTCCTGACACACACACAGCAGGTGCTCAGTGGGTGTTAGCTGAATTTGAATCTACCTTCTTTTAAGCACCATTTAGAGAAAACTGAAAACTTGTTCTGTTAAAAGAATTGATAAAGAATTCTCTGGTTGGGAGATAAAAGGCCTTCTTAACCTTATATGCCCAACCTCCTTTGTAGTATTGTTGCCTTGATAATAATTTGCTTGTTGTTCCTTCTTCTTTCACTAAATTTTCCTACTTTTTGTCAGATTCTAGAGATAAAAAGGTGAATAAAATATGGTGATATCCATGGTTCACAGATTCAAGCAGGAAAAGACATGTACACAAATAAATGAGAAGCATTAAACAACCTATTCTTTAAAAAATTGCAAATCTTTTCATTAAAGAAATCATTTTTTAAAAAGGTGGATCCCAATAGCTTCTTTGACTTGTGAAATATTTTAGAAACATAAGTAATTTAAAATAAACTCTATTGCAAAGAAAATTTCCTTCTTCAACTTTACCCTCTTGTTAGAGCTAATTTTGACTTTGGCATCAGGACATATTTTGTTTTTCTTCTGCTCACATAGAACATCTGTTACCTTCTCTGTCAAGCAAGTGTAGAAAGTAAATCATCAGGCAAGAAACAATAAGCACACATCTAAAATCTAAAACAAAATTGGTAGGAATAATTTTAGCTCTACCTGCAAATGGAATAACATATCTATAGAACTCTTAGTTTTTTTGGTGAGGCAGCATGGCACAGTGGAGAAAATATAGGTGGAGGAATCAGAATATATTTACATTTGGGCTTCACTAGTTTTGTGGGCAAGTCGCCTAATCTTACTGAGCCTCAGTTTCCTCATCTGTAAAAATGAGTTGTAATAATACTTATGGGATTATTGTAACAATCACATATGCCTACACATAGTAGGCTTTTAATAAATATGTTATTATTATTCAAACCCTAGAACACAAAAGAAAATGACTTCTCAACCCTTGGATGGTTGTACAAAATACTCAAATACTTCAATATAAATTAAGCATATATAAGAGGCAGATTTAACCTGATCATATTAAGCAGGAAAATAGTTATTTAAATTGTCTTAACTTGGAATACCTACTAGGACAAAGTCATTACAAGCTATAAATGTCTAGCCAGAGTGGTAAACTCTGAAAAACAGACAGGAACAGTTTCATGCTTCATAGAATATATAGAATGCCAAAAGTTGGCCTATAATAAAAAATTGAATCTGCAATCCTCTGGAACTGGATATTGGGCCAAAATAGGAGATTATATGTCTGATTAGAGACATATAACAGTTTTGTTTTTAGTGTTCTATGTCTGAACCTCTTACTATTTGGGGAAATTCCCTTCATTAGTAGATGTAGGGCCCACTTTCTGCCAGTAGAGTGCAAGGCCAGCGGCTCAGTTTCCGTATTCCTGACAATCAGGACATGACATGTGATCTTGATCACTAAGATCTCTAGACTGGAGAAGAAAGGCCAAGAAATTGTTCATTATGGTAGAAGTGACCGTGGCAGCAGCCCCAGTGTCCAGTTACTGCAGTGTCCAAGGGGTTCCCATTGTCATTTCTATGTCTTGTATATAGGCTGGGGAGATATTATCATTGATAGCAGCCCACTGTACCCTGATCAGACATACGAATTTGGCTGTTTGATCTCTTGATCTCTGTTGGTTCTGGCTCCTTTCTTGAGCCTGGTTCTTCAGGCTTCCCATCAATCCTAGGAGTTTCCTATTAGTCTGCCAATAAATTCCTTATCTGCTTTAGACAAAGTACACTTCAGTTATTTATATCTAAGAATCTTGAATACTCCAGGGCAAATGGAAGAATCAGTGTGTCGACAAAACTTAGGTCAAATCTGTCAGGACTTGACAGGGAGGAAAGAGAGAGGAATTCAGTGAATATACTGATGGTCCTGACAAAAATGTTTGGATAATGTCCATTTGTGACTGGGGCCCTGACTATACAAGTCACTCCTTGTCTTGAAGACACACTTCTTAAACCCAGCTTCATACAAAAACCGAGATCTCAGCTGATGGCGAGTAGGCTAGAACCATGGTAAGAAGGCTGATTGTAACAAAGAAGAAAATACCTTCAGGGAATCATCTCAGGCAGCGAAAATGCCCAGATCCACTTCTAGGGTGAGCAGTCACATACCAACATAATAATTACAAGTTATTTTCATATCTGGATTCCCTTTCATGGTCAGTTGATGGTGTGGGGTCAGTGCTTAAGAAGTAGCATGTGGCTGTCATGTGTCATCTCTGCCCAAAATGGTTTTGGAATTGGTTTGGAGCTTGAAGAAACTTCATTAGTCTTGGGATAGAGGATAACAGTGTTAACAAGGTTTAGTCCAGTTATTACTAATCAGAGACAGATCTCCAGCAGAGTAGGGTAGTGGAAGGCATGGGCTCTGAAAGTGGTAGCCCAAGTCACATCTGAGGCTGCAGACAGGAAAATAAACCAGGAGGCCAGAATCTGGGAGATCTGAGAACTGGTAGGGAAAGGAGCGTGAGAAGGGGTGTATGACAAAGGCTGAGGGTGCTAGGGCTCCATGAGCTTAGTTACATGTGATGATAGCTGAGGGGTTAGGTTTGAGAGTGATTCTCCAGGTCCAGCCTCAGAAGTGTCAGGGAACTAACATCACCTCTTTTTATTCACAGTGATAATAAAAAATTAAATTTTATTATAATATAATAATTACGTATAACTTAATTAATCATTTTATTAATTAGTTATAATAATAAAAAAAACTTTATTCTTGCCTTCTGATAGAACTTTGAGCCTGTAGTAGCCTCTTAAGAGGCAAAACTCACTGCTATCTAGTGAAATAAGTCCAAACACAACTGCATTTTAAATAATACATTGAGGCCGGGCTCGGTGGCTCAGTTTGTAATCCCAGCATTTTGGGAGACCGAGGTAAGTGGACCTGAGCCCGTGGGTTCGAGACCAGCCCGGGCAACTTGGTGAGACCTCATCTCTACAATAAATAAAAAATTAGCTAGGCATGTTAGCCCAGGCAACTTGGCAAGACCTCATCTCTACAATAAATCAAAAATCAGGCGTGGTGGTGTGTACCTGTGGTTCCAGCTACTTGGAAGGCTGAGGTGAAAGGATCGCCAGAGGCCGCAGGGAGATGCTGGGGTGGCCGTGAGTAGGCCACTGCACTCCACACTCCAGCCTGGGGGACGGAGTAAGACTCCGACTCAAAAACAACAACAACAACAAGAAAACAAATAATACATTGAGCCAAGCCTATCCATCTCCTCACAATCTTGGGACAGAAAGAGGGCAATGTGTTGTAAAAGCAAATTTGGTGTCCCCTTATCTTTTTATAGCCTGACCTCTTGATTAAGAACTTTGGCATCACAGAGCTTCAAGGAAAGACAGGGCCTTAAGGAGAGAAGGGATGGTTTAGGGCAAGGTTATCACATCTTTTATCATTGTCCTCTGATAAAACCTGTTCTCCTGGCACACTCTTGCCAAAAGCATGCTGACCAATGCTTAAAATACAGGTCAGGAGTACTCCATGGGCTGTCATGTGGGATGACGGCGGGGTGAGATGGTTCATCCTTATAGTCAGGCATAATGTCCTCTCGCCTCCATGCACATCAGGACACTTGAGCACCTTCTGTACTCTGGGCAGAATATTTTTAAAGTCCTAACTGCCTCAAAGTAGAAAATAAAGCTCAACAAGATTTTTAACTTGTTATAAATTTCTATGTCTCCTTGGTAGCTGCAATATTATACATAGTAAATATCTAGGGTAAACCAAACAGTCACATGGGAGATTGATATTTCACACCTCTATTTTGAAATTTTGTGCAAAATTTGCCACATCTCTCTTGTTGAATATCACAGAGTTAAATTGATAATCACTCTAGCTGAACATGATGATCTGTAATTAAATTATTAGTCATTGTTCTGTTCTGTAAAAATGCTTGCTTTCTCAACTCATGGGTAAAATCTATAGTAAGCATTGCTGCTTTGCAAGTCGATATTTATCACTGATTTACACAAGGTTGTAAAAAATAGATTAACTACCGCTAAAAAACTGAATCATTAGATAAATTGGATCTTCTGCTAAAAAAAAGAAAGAAAAAAAACCGTGGGCAACCCCTTCGGGTCCCCTCCCACTGTGGGAGTTTTTTTGTCCTCTCAGTAAATTCTGCTTTCTAAAAAAAAATTAAAAAAATAAAAAATAAAAAAATTTATGAAAATTTAGATCATAATACTATAGGAAAGAAATTGGCAGTAGTGGGATACTGCCTGGGTAGGGTGGGGACACAACATCAATAAGGGTACCTAATCTCAAACCAGGCAAAGTGGGAACCAGAGGGAGGCCCAAACTTTCCCTGTACTATGTCCACTTGTATTGAAAAACTAATCCTGAACTGTACCCCACATCAACAAGAAAACAAATAATACATTGAGCCAAGCCTATCCTTCTTATCACAATCTTGGGACAGAAAGAGGGCAATGTGTTATAAAAGCAAATTTGGTGTCCCCTTATCTTTTTATAGTCTGACCTCTTGATTAAGGACTTTGGCATCACAGAGCTTCTAAGAGAGACAGGGCCTTAAGGAGAGAAGGGATGGTTTGGGGCAAGATCTTTAAAATAGCATATAAAAGAAAATTTTGATTCAATTTCAAATAGAAAAGTGAAACCAAAAAGGCATTTGCTTTCTTGACGATCAAGCACCAGAACTCTGTAGCCCTCTGGTATATATTAACCATGCTAATATGTGCTAGAAGGAAGCATTGGCAGAGCAGGTAGAGCTGGGAACATGCTATCCTGTCTTCCTTTTTCTTCCTCTTCACTTTTCTCCCCTTTCCCATTGCTTGTCATCTAGTCCTCCCTGCCGCCTTCTGTCTCCTCCTTGACTTTTTGTCTTCTGTTTCCTCTCTCTTTTTCTTTTAGTCGTCAAGCTTTATCTCTTTTCTTTTTTTATTTTATTGGAACATATGGTTATTTAGAAAGTAAATTGGAGAGAGAGAGATTTACCTCCCCAAGCTAGGCGAGGAGGCCAAAGCTTAGGAAAACAGAGCGACCATAGCTCAAAGAGTCACATGGCCAGAACAGAGCTTAGCAAAGCAATGGCTTCTTTTCTTTCTTTCTTATCTCTCCCTTCAAGGCAGCAATGGCTGATGGCTATGAAGAGCATGGGCTCTGAAAGTTGATTAAGGCTTCCACTGCTGGCACTGCCATTCATTAATTGAGTGACCTTGGGTAAGCTATGTCATCTCACCATGTATCAGTCAGTGTTCAACTAGGGAAAAAGAACTGCTACTATGGAAGACATGGGGGAAATGAAGGTCTAAAAGGAAAATTGGAAGATCAGAGGGGCCACCCACCCATCTGAGAAGGCAGACATCCTGCTGCTGAAATGGTTCTGCGAATAGGAAGCTAGTGGAGAAATGTATGGGTAGCTCTTGCCTTAGAAGGTTCACATTCAATCATCAGGTGACACCGCAATTGATTGGCAGGGCCAGAGGTCCCAAAAAATAGCAGGATGTAGTGTGGAGGAGAGCGGAAAGCTGGAATCTGCTGGCACCTCTATATCTGCCCATTGCTGTATCTAACCATGATGATTTTCAGAGAGTAATGTCTACTGCTTTCCTTCCACCATTCAAATCTCATGCATATTCTGCTTTTGAATTACTGAACCCAGAATTCCAAAGGGAAGAGATGGAGAACCCAGGTCTGGCTTAACTAGGTTAAGGGAGTACAGATCACCATGTGAGTCATTTTCAAAATGCAGTTATTAGGAGTTCACAGCTCATGGGGATGTTGTGAAAAGTAAATGAGATTTCATACCTATAAAGAAAGCATGTGTCACAGAGTCTGACACATAGTAAGCACCCAATAAATATTAGCATTTACGTTTTGCTTTCAATCCATTTGTTCTCATGAATGCTCTCACCATTACCAAGTTTCTCAACGTCCTTGCCATTGTATCATCAATGTTCAGGATAATTAGCAAATGATTATTGGAAGGGTAACAATAAAATATTTACTGAGTACTTACTAAGTGACAAACACTGTACTCTTGTATGCATCAACTCACAGGATACTTATAACAACCTTATGACCATCATCATTCACATTAAAAGATGAGGACATTAAAGTAGAGAGATTATTTACTTGCCCCAAATTGCACAAGATTTCAACACAGAACCAGTTTACACTGGAGTAATGTAAGCTCAATCATTTTAAATAGTGTTTCCATTAAAAGTGGGAATACCCTCTGTTGGAAGATTATCTTCAGAAATATAACGCTTTCAAAACTTACAATGAATCTCAGAGCTACTTTTTTGTTGTTATTGGGTCACAGAAAATTTGGGTAAATTATAAATCTGCGTTCTAGTGTCTGCGATAATTCTAGTCATCTGAAAGAGTTTGGTATGAGCAGTGTTTCACAAGGTAACCTTGATTAAGGCAACAGAAAGTGGAGGTATTAAGGGTAGAAGATGGAAGATTGGAAGAAAGGTTGAAGTTGGCTTATAATTCGATATAATTTTACAACCCCCAAACATGAAAAACTTGCTCCAAATGGACTCCTTGGCTCTTTTTAAAGTATGACCTTGTGACTTTTAATGGAATAAAAAGTTCCTTAAGTTGTTCCAGCCAGTAACTCTCTCATCTTTGCCCTAAGCTCAAGCTATCCCCTAAAGCGGAAACTCCAAACTGGCAACTGTACAGATTGAACTCAGTGGGCTTGTGCAGTCTTTTAAACACTTTAAAAAAATCTAAATGATTTCAGATGGAGCTTCTTACAGTTTCTAATCACCTCTTTTTCTCTCTCTCTCAGTCTTTTTTCACTCATTAATGTTACATGCCTCATCTAGAAGGCATTTGAGCTACCAACTCCTGCAAAGTAAAATGATCTCTAGGAGGACAGACTTCAAAGGAATTGAATGATTATGAGCTTCCACATGGAAATTGACAGAGACAAGGACCCCTCCCCTTCTAACTCAGTCCCAAAAATTATGGATAAACTTGCTGTGTGGCATTCTGACAACTCCTAGGTTTACCTTCTAAGAAACAAGACCTGAACTGCTCAATAAGCCAAGTGGTGAAACCATACACTTTCACCTTTGTCATATGTGACATGCATTTTGTAATGAAAAATCCTGAGACAAAAAGGCTGACTAAGCACTGAAAGACTGAGCAGAAAATGTAAGATTTTTTTCATAAGTAGACATAGGAGCAATCCTTGCACATGTACTTGAAGAAGGGTTAATTGTGTACTTCTCAATTTTAGGACTTGAAGTTTTTAAGTGTGCTTAAATATTTGATTTCCTATGTGGTATGAAACACATGTGATATACAAACTTGAAGGTACTAGAATATTATAAATGATAATGTTGTAGCTATGCTGACAAGCATTTGTGGCATTGGGGTGATTACCTATCAAAAATAGTGATGGTATTTACTGCTTTTATTAACTATTCATGAAACCTGGGAAATTTAAATGATAGTGTAGCAAAATGATTTGGTTCAAAAGCTGGATTTGGTATTTAATGATAAAGATTAACAACAAATTGTGACATATAATTTAAAACACGTGGGTACAGTTAAGGTGACTAGATTTACTGAATAGAATTTTTCTCTTTTTATGGAGATTTGAAGACAAATGGGATTATAGAGTCTAGTTTGCTAAAAGGAGATATGGAACCCTGCTTTTTATAAAATGACCCTCGTAGGGATTTGCATTTGCACACTTCTGGTGTGCTCAGTTTCCTGGTTTGTGTATCTGGATCTGGGCATCTGCCCTATTCCTTCATATCATCTTCGTTACCATTCTCTCATCCTCTTTTTTTTTCTTTTTCTTCTCTTGAGTC
This sequence comes from Tarsius wallacei, assembly GCA_963574415.1. Classification (NCBI taxonomy): domain Eukaryota; kingdom Metazoa; phylum Chordata; class Mammalia; order Primates; family Tarsiidae; genus Tarsius; species Tarsius wallacei. The sequence goes on from CAUYQG010016387.1 coordinate 22,997, forward strand.
AAGGTCTCACTCTCTTGCCCAGGCTGGAGAGCAGTGGTACAATTATGGTTCACTGCAGCCTCAACCTCCTAGGCTCAGGTGATCCTTCCACCTCAGCCTCCCAAGTAGCTGGGACTACAAGCACATGCTCCCACACCCACCTAATTTTTTTTTAATTTTTTGTAGAGATGAGTTCTCACTATGTTTCCCAGGCTGGTCTCGAACCCCTGGGCTCAAGAAATCCTTCCACAGTGGTCTCCCAAAGTGCCAGGATTACCAGTGTGAGCCATGATTCCTGGCCACCATTATCCTCTTTCTAATATTTATATCATTAGAGATGCTTTATTTTGCTTGTATGACTGTTTAAATCAAATTATTACTTTTAATTAAGTATAAATATTATAATTTTGTTTCCCTAGCTCCTGGCAACTTTCTAATTTCTGCTTTTACAAACAAAATATTTATTTATGGTTTATAGAATATGAGAACTGTAACTAGAGACTTCGATTAAAAAATACGTAATTTTTGAAATAAAAGGATCTCACCAAAACATATTGGATAGTATTCATTTGGAAGACTATAATGGTTTAACACATAATTATAATTTCAGAATGTGTGCAATCATGCATTTAGCATAATTAAGCAAATTAATACAAATCCCAATTCCTCATACACTAATGATGGCTTCTAGATCACACTGGATTTTTCTTGTTTTTATCCAAGACATAGTGCATAAAGGCATGGCCTATGTAATAAATGCACTTTTAGAAAAATGTACATTCCCAATTTCAAGGATTCTTTTGGGTACTCAGGAAAGTATATAGAACTATATATAGGCCCTTGGACTACTACAAATCAAAATAGCCAAATGATTTGTTGTACATTTTGGAAGAACAGAAATGAAATGTTCAGTTTAAACCCAGTCATCAAAGGAGAAATAGTTTTAGAGGGAAGGTGTTTAAGTTGTACAGTTAATATTAACAATGGCAGCAATAACAATGATCTGATTGTTGAAAACAATACTCTCCTTTAGCTAGAATTTTAGAATTACTCAAGCTGTGCTGTCCAGAACTTTCTGCATTGATGGAAATGTTATGTAATCTGCATTGTCAAATATTATAGCCAGTAGCTATGTGTGACCATGCATTTGAAATGTGGCTAGTACAACTAAGAACTGGATTTTTAGTTTTATTAACTTTAATTAATTTAAAGTCAAATTTAAATAGTCACATGTGGCTAGTGGCTACTGTATTGAATAGTGTTGTTCTAAAGTGTTATTGTCAAAGACTCTTGGAGAAATTGTTTAAATTCACTCATTTATGTACACATTTTTATATATATATTTGTTTATTAATTCCACAAATATTTATTAAGTGCCTTTTTTTGTTCTAGGCACAGAGAATATAATGGTAGGCAAAACTGGCCAAAGCCCTACTCTCAAGGAATTTATGAAGTCTCATGGAATAGATGGACACCAATCAAATAATCACACAGCTGGTGGAAATTAGGAGAATGAAGATTGTAAGGTCATCCTATGTAGTTGATTTCTACGAGGAAATCCAGGCTTTCTAACCTCTTTAAAGTCTTCTGATTTTCTCCAAGGAAATTACCTCTGACCTGGGATCTGAAAGATTTTTGGTTCTATAAAATGGATGGATTTTATCAGTTGACACTACAGAGATCAAACAAGGGTAGTAGAAACAAATTTAGATAATCACCAGACTGATGACATAAGTCAATAAAACAACTGTTTCTCTTTAAGGAAGAGGAAGAATATTAGGAACCTGGTGGCTTAGAATCATTAAAGCTGTCAAAACGTAAAGTGGAGTAGTTGATCACAGGATATCCAGGGAATTTCCAAGTCATTTTGACTCACAGTGTATAAGGCAGGGATGCCCTTAAGATATTCTTTTTCAATTACCGAAATAAGGTATAGAAAACACACATATACACACATACACATGGGCGTAATTAAGAGGAAAGAAGTCAGGTGAATCACATTTCCTTAAATAATTATTTTGAGATGTTCTTGGAAAAATATATCCTTACTAAAAACTAGCTAAGTTTCTGACATAGACAAACTATGTCCATTGCAAACATGCCATTAAAGCAGCACTGGTCTCTTCCATTTAAGAATTTCCCGGTGCCTTTGGATAATTATGCAGGAAAATAGTCGATCTGAAGGTTCAGGAATCAAAATTCTCCAAAAGGATCATAAATAGGGATTGGAATCTAGTTTCCCTGTAGAATTACAATCTCCCTGGAGGCTCTAGATGATTATCTAATTTAACCATGAAATGGTATGTGAAAATTTGAAAATAATTATTCACTTTCATGAGAAGCCACTAAAGATGGCAGCACAGAATTAAGGTAGCATGTGATACTGTCTAATTTTGCCTGCTATAATTTTAATTTGGAGTTGGAGTCAGAGTGGCATTGCTTCCTCAAAACATCCTGATCCTACTAAAACTCCCAGGAAGAATATCTGAGAGAGAAACATTCTCTCACCCTCAAAGGACAACAAAAAGTGTATTGAGCACCTCCCCCCATGCAATTTCACAAACTGTTCAGTTTTATGGGATAATACCAGGTGACTGAGCACTATCCTTCCCTCTCTTTTCCTCCTATGCTCAAGAGTATTTAAATTAAGTGACATGTGTAGCTACAACATAATTATATTGTGTTTAACAGAAAGCATTACATAACAAGCTTGAGCATTCTGAGGGTATGTCCTACATAGAGCCAGTGACAACTCACACAAATATCAACACCATGTCATTCCCTGAGCCTACCTGTAAAATCTCCATGAGTAATGGGAATGATAGAAGCTGCTCCATAATTCAGGTCTGCAGTTACTCTGAAGCCTTTGAACTTTATTGATTTTACTGAGTTCACTTAAAAAAAATATATACACAAATTGTTTTCATCAGGATATGTGCTCAGTCCTTGCCCAGAGATAGGCATTGCTGCTAGGCAAATCCTTGGGAAATTCATTTTTATTTTAAACCCTATGCTCATCCTTTCTAACCTATGGTTTTACGTTAAAGAAATTGTCCATAGATTCTTGGAAACCAGGAGACAATACATAACGAAACAATTTTCTCATAGGCTAATTGATGCAAACAAGGGTTAAGTTTCTATGGCATTTTTCTGGTTACAAAAACATCCCCAAGCTTATCAATAAAGACCCAAAACACTTCTAATATTAAACACTGAAATAAATGTGAGCTATACTTACATTTAAGAAAGATTACTTTAAAACAATTAAGATAGGGCCAGGCTCGATGGCTCAGCCTATAATCCCAGCACTGATTGCCTGAGCCCATGGGTTCAAGACCCACCTGGGCAACTTGGCAAGACCTCATCTCTACAATAAATTAAAAATTAGCCAGGTGTGGTAGCACATGCCTGTAGTTCTGGCTACTTGGTAGGCTGAAGCGGAAGGATCACTGGAGCGCAGCAGGTCGAGGTTGCGGTGGCCAGGAGTGTGCCACTGCATTCTAGTCTGGGCAACAGAGTGAGACTCCAACTCAAAAAAAAAATAACAATAATAATTAAGATAACCGTTTACCCAATTTTTAGTGAATCAGTGAGTGATGGCGGTCATGATGGTAGTGGATTAAATCAAAGAATAAATGTTTGCAAAGTGCAAATTGTAAGAAGCACCTCCTTCTACCATGCAATTCAAAAACAAATAAGAACAGATCTAGTGGGCTCCATGAGCACTTTTGTGCCATATCTTTTATTGTCATGCATTTGTACAATTATTGTAGACTTTACGAATTTTTATTTTATGATAATTTTTATTCATTCATTTTCCAACTTGCATATTCTAGTTCCGGGTTGCTGGTGGCTAAAGCCTATCCCATAGCTCAGGGCACGAGGAAAGAATTCATCATGGATAGGATGCCATCCCATCACAGGGCACTCACACACACCAACACTCACACCAGGACCATCGAGAGGTTCCAGTTCATCTGATGTGTACATCCTTGAAAGGAAACCAGAGACCTGAAGAAAACCCGTACAGACATAAGGAAAATGTATGAACTCCGCATCGACAGTGGCCCTGGCCAGAAATTGATTTTTTTTCCTCAACAACACTATATAATGATGCTGAACAAAACAATGTTATTTGGGGATCTGCTATATTTTGAAGCAAGTTCATGTATAGTTTGCACTTAGATGGAGCAGTTAATAGAGGAGGCCACTTTTTCCCTAAGACCTTCTTTGATCCTATCCCCAGTAGGAAGTAACTGTGATCCTTGAGACTCCCTAGCATTTTATCTCTACTTTTCTTCTAGTATCTACCATTTCTGGCTTGGAATTATAAGCCTATTGATATATCTTCTCTTTCCTTTGAGCCCTAAGTTCCTTGAAGGCAAGATCTATGACTAATTCACCCAGCATTCAATAAATACTTGTTGAATGAAAGAAGGAATGCATAAAGATGGTTTACAATAATTAAAATCCAAACTTAGATCAAGATAGATCCACACCCAGTGCTGGGAGTCTCTTTACTCTGTGATTTGATCTGACTTCTGTTTATAAATCTTAATTAAGTACAGACTTTGAGTGTTTTCCAAATGCCAATAAAACCTTTAGGCAAGACATGTTTATCTTAAATTGAGTGGTGAAGAAACTAAATATGGTAGAAGATGTATTTATTATTTATGATAATGTAAGAGAAAATATGTGATTTCATGTAGCTATGTATTAAATAATACAGACTTGAAAATGGTACTCCACATTTTACATAAAATAGTAAAATAAGTTTGGAAAGGATAAACTTCCACATGAAAATGAATTTTGGAGTCAGTCAGACCTGGTTGCAAACCCCAGCCCTGCCACTTGTTTGCTATATGACCTTGAGCAAGTTACTTAACTTCTCTGAGCTTTACTTTCCTAACCCATAAAAATGGGAAGACTGTTTCCTTATTTCACAGGATTGTGAAGGATTAAATGAGATAGCATATGTGAGACCGCCCCACTGTCTGTCACGTGGCTGGTCCTCCTGGTAATACCAGCAACCACTTATTCAGAGCTTACTATATACTGGCACTGGATTAAGCAGAATTCAAATATTATTTTAATTAGTCCTCATAGTAACTTTGAGGCCAGCATTAATATTTTTATTTTGCTGATGAGGAAACAAAGGTCTAGAAAATTAAGTAACTCGCTCAAGCTCACACAGCCAGTTAGAGCTGGAGCTGGAATTTAAAGATTTGATCCTGGATCTTTCTGACTCTAAACAGGAATTTTTTGTCACAACTGTGCTACCTAGCTTTCTTTCAGTACAATTCTTTTTAAGTTTTGCATAAAAAGGGACTTTTCTTAAAACTTGAAGGAAAATACTTTTCTTTCAATCACTTATTGTTGTTATAATCATATATAACAGAACCTGAGAAATATGTAACAGAGTACATGAAAGTTTTTGAAAGTGGGAGAGGTAGTAATAAAAGGCTGAACATTTGAAGACTACATTCATTTTTATTTTAAACCCTTAATAGTGATCTGACAGAAAACAAATATATTTAGTAAAGGCATGAAGAATGGGCATTTTTTGGGGTAACATTAATTTTAATGGTGTAGCAGGAAAATATTCCTAAAGGCACAACTTCCATAAAACATGTATACAAATAGCAGCATCAAAAATGCACAGGCCGCGTGCAGTGGCTCACAACTATAATCCTAGCACTTTGGGAGGTGAGAGGATTACCTCAGCCCACAAGACCAGCCTGGGCAACTTGGAGAGACCTCGTCTCTACAATAAATAAAAAACTCAGCCAAGCATGGTAGCAGTATGCGGTGGTTGTGAGCATGCCACTGTACTCCAGCCTGGGCAACAGGGTGAGACTCCAACTAAAATTTAAAAAAATGCAATCCAGCCTGAAACAGTGTCTTTAAGGCTGGACTGGCATGGCTAGTTCCTTACAAGCTTCCATACTCCGATTACAGATTTACTGTAGTAAAGAAAAATCTGAGTCAAGTGTCTGAAGAACAGAATGTGATTTAGCTAAAATTGCCAATTTTGTTACAACATGTTTGAAAAAGTTGCCCCCAAACCGGCTGTCATAAGTGTTTCTTAAATTAAAATAATTCTCACGGAACCTTTTGAAAGTAAATAGTTGGTGTTCAAGACTCTCCCAAAATAAACCATTGTGAAGTCTTATGAGGACAGGAGTCTTTGTCCATGGCTTTCACTTCTGCTGGCTCAGGGCAGGCACCAGAAATCCATGTTGACTGTGGAATGAGAGGGAAATTATCAATGCCACAATTCAGTCGTACCGGGATCCTGGCTTTGTGTTTATTCTTACAGTTAAAAGCTTTCCCCTGACAAGCTCCAAAATTCCTGGATGTTATATGAAACGTTCTTCAAGTAAGTTTTAGATAATAACCTCACTATGGTCCAAGTCATATGTGGCAAACATAAACCTGCTCCAGTGTTATTGCGTTCTAAAACTCTCCATGGTTTTCGACTCTGGCAGAAATAAAGCAAACCCCAAGATGTCTAGACAAGACAAATGTTGACTAGAACAATTGTTGCCTCCAGTTGCTTTTGACACAAGCATTTGGTGGGGTGGGGAGGAGGATAGTGTATTTACATTTCATGGGCAGGCTTTTTCTTGTTTATTTTGCAGACTTTGGAAGCTAATGATAATGAATTAGCATTGTGGGATTTTCAAGGCAAGACCCATGGGTCAGACATCCTGTATCTGGACTTCTGATCATCTCAGGAAAGAGGAAAGAAGAAGGAGCACTAGCCACCTGCCTTTAGTAGAAATGATGTTTGGTGCTCTGACAGTGCTCTGCTAGTGTGCTTTGGCTGGGGTGTGGGCAACTTTTCACCAAGTCCTCAGACAGAGAAAGTCTTGAGAGGAGGGGCAGCATGATAGATGACCCATCAGTTTAAAAAAGTTCAAATAGGTTCATCCTGAGTCTCATCTTTTATGTAAGCATTGGGAAATTAAGTGGTTCCTGCTGTGTTAGAGTGCCTCAGTTTCCCCCAAGTTTAGCCATAGGAAGAGAGCACACTTATGCCTTAGGGGCTGCTGCTTGCAGCAGAAGATAACACTCTTGCAGGTATCTCAAAGCTCAGTGTGAAATTAGTCTCCATTGGGAGGAGGCATGATGAATGAGGGTCAGATATTCCATCTTTCTGTGTGACTCCAGACAGGGATGGGGATGTAACTAGGGAAGACAGGGTTCAGGGAAACAAAGGAGCCTGAAGGCAACCAGGGCTCCATCCTAATCAACCAATAGTACAAAATGCATAGGGAGGGGGTGAGAAGGAGGGTGAGTGGGATCAAAGAGTGAGGGAGAGGGAAATCTTTCCAAGGCGTGTATGTGAGTGCTCTTGTTTACTGGCCTGATGGCTCACCAGCAGTGTGACCTTGGGCAAGTGTGGGATATGGTCTGGACATGGACTGTTCCTTCCCTCCCACTTCCCTTAGGAGCAAGCCTCTGGCCAAGGCTGGTCTCTAAAGGATATGCATATACGCAGTAATTAGTCACCAGGTGCCAGTAATTGAGCAAAGTCGAAAGCAAAGTGGAAAGCAATGTGTTCGTCTGGTGTCATCAACGTAATTGTAAACACAAGATAGAAATTTGATAATTGACTTTCTTGCCTATAAAACTATTGTACTGCCCCAAAGTGCAGTTTCTTTCAGCACCAGCCTGTCACTATTGGTGCCACATGGACACTCTCCTAACCGACCCAACGCTATAGGTGTCGCCTATAAGTTCTAAGAAACCAATGTCTTTCCCTGCTGGACATCCAGGTGACTTCTTTGGAATATGTAAAGAACATTACCTGCAAGCCCTCTCAGCTTTGGAGTTGCCGCATTATAGCAAGTTACTTAACTTTTCTGGGCCTCACTTTCCTCATTTGTAAAATGGGAATAATGAGAGTACCTAGGTCATCAGGTTGTTCATGAAGTTCAAATGAATATGTGGAAAACATCAAGGTCTGTGTCTGGCAAATAGTGCTCAATAAACTTTAGCCCTTTGCATCTGTAGCTCAGCCTTGCTTTTATGATGTAGTTTGATTAGTTTTTCTACAATTTGTGCCAAGAGGGAGCTGTTTTGGAACACAGAGTCTCCACTGAGAATCATTTCATAGTTTGAATAAAATGTATGCTTGGAGATCCCTAAGAAATATCTTTAAGAAGGATTACACCTGCCACTAAGTGTGAATTATTTGTCTAATTCAGTGTTACAAAAAGCAAAAAGAATTTATTTTTTCTTTTCTTACATCTGTGCCTACTAGATAATATAATAGGACACTTAGTGTCTCACTCTCTCACCTATTCAGAGAAAGACAATTAAAGAACTTCACAAAACATTCCATTGGGGAAGAAAAAAAGATAAGCCTGCACATATCTCAAGAGCAGTTCCTTTTTTCTGCAGGAATGCCTTCTCATTAGATCTCAGTTCAGCCTGCATCTGAGGCTGGAAGAGAGAGTGTTGGCTTGAGGCAGACCTCTGTACAAGTCTACAAAGAGATCTGATTTAAAAGCCCACAAGAAGGAGAAAGATGCTCTAAGCTTCCAAATAACCACATGATCAAGAAGTCATAGGACCTGAAATTTGACATGTGATTGAGGACAGCACAGACTTTTGAGAAACTTGGGGGCAGTGGGGAGGAAATGGAGGAGAGGAGTTATGGTAAATGTGATACATTAACTGGTCCGGTAAGAGAAGGAGGGCAATAATTTTTAAGGAGTTTTAAAATTATTTAAATTATAAGGGGGCAGGGGACTCAACAACCTTTAAAGCTAATCTTAGCTACCTCCTTATCAGAGTAGTCAAAATACTTGATGCAAGGTCATTTTAGATATAAACCAGGAATAACATGGAGGTATAATTATTATATCCGAAGTATAAATCATAGCAAACACATTTTTCTAGAGATTCAGCTACAGTTTGGGTCAGGAAAAGAATCATAGGTGTATTTTCACTGAAGTCTAGCTTCATAGTCCACTTAGGGGCGGGACTAGTTCTGGAGTTACTGGAAAGTCATTGTTGTATAGTGTTCTATGATTAGTCTATCATTAGTTAATACATCTCTGACAAAAATTAACTCTGAGATAAGCATTGTAGAGAACTTGGGTTTTAATCTAGGATTTTCCAAGTTCATATACATGACAGTGGCCTACGGAGCAGAAGGAGCAAATTGAAATGAATCGTTACCAAACTGTTTACATTCAATCTTAGTTTTCCATCTTATTAAAAAGATAACATGTTTTCAAGGCAAATAATTGTTCATGCTTCATAAATAGAAAAAAATTAAAGTTATAAATCAAAATGCCATAGTTAATAAGGAAGGAAGAAAATTTTTTTTTAAATACAAAGGTGAATTTGATCATTGGAAAGTTTAGGATCAGAACTTTGAAGTATGGATCTTGCCTGTCAGTGACAGGTAACTGAATAGGTAACTTGGTTTTCCTGTGTAGGGAATTGAGTAAATAACAGTCTTTATGACATGGATTAGGAATACCTTGGGAACATTTTAACTGTGTCTGCACTGCACAAAATGATTGCTGATTATTTGGTTTAGGTGATCAGTGAAGATGACAGAAACAGCCAAGTCTGAGATTTGTTGTCTTTGACTTGTCTGCCTTGATTACTTAGTGGTCTTAATTAGTCAACTTATTAAGACTTCCTTTCACTTTGTGCTCAGTAAATTTGACTGCAGAGTTTCCTTCCTGGTGAAAATGAGCAATGTTTACATTATTAAGATCTAAAAGAAAAGTTTAGAAGATGATTAAAAACTAGAGAGTGGAAAATTTTTGTTTACTGAGCCTCCACTTTCTTCTTCCCTCTTTCTCCCAAAGGGCGGTTCCTCATTCCATTGGATCACTTGCATCTAGCCCACTGGGTCTTAAATTTGAGGGACACCAGATTCACTGGGAGACTGGGCCCCACTCCTAGAGTTTCTGATTTAGCAGACCTGGGGTGGGACCTGAGAATTTGCATTTCCGACAGGTTCCCATTGATGTTGCCCCCTTGGCTGCAGTTCCCCCCACAGCCTTTGTCTCTGCTGTGGGCTCTTACTTCCATCACTGAATGTCTGCACCTGGATCCCCGGCATCCTGCTACTCTCTCTGGGTGGCCCCAGCTAGGCACTAATGTGAAGGAGACCTAACTTCCCCACACTCCCTCTAATACAAAACATGTGTGTTTTTTAATGAATGGCTAGAGATAACAAGAGGGAATTACAATGTGAAACCGAAGCTAAATATGTTCTAGTACATTGTTCCTCAACCTTTTTTTCATTATCATGCACCCTACCAAAGAAACTCTTTAGATTTTTTTTTCCTAATTGCATTCTACTCCAATTCCCACCCCTGCCCATGAAAGGTAAGCATCATAAGTACACTGTATATTTATTTATTTACTGTGACTTTTTGAGGGGCCACCAACTATTATAATGTCTAAGATTTTTTTCATCCATTAAGAACCAATTTTTGCCCCCTTGGGGTAACAACATCCCCACTGACAAATACATATTCTAGTAGAGCAAGGTAAAATAATTAAAACAATTTAAACTGTTTATGGGTTCCTCTGTAGGCACACTTCCCTTCCAGTGTTGAGAGGACTTCCCTTGTTTCTTCTCTCTAAGAGTAGCTCATTCTTCAATTTTCTCAGTGCTTACATTGTGTTCTTTCCAGTCATTCCCCTTTTTAGGAAAACCCTTTCCATTTCTTTTCCTCCTCTGGTCTAGAAGGTAGGAGTAAAAAAGAGGAACAATAAAGCCACCTAAAAGATCTATACCTCTCTGCTGTTTTTCTTAGTTCCTTATCAACTGAAACTCTCTGCCAAAGGGGGAAATTCTGTTAAAATCAGTACCAGATGTTTCCTTTTGTCTGACTAGATAGTCTGATGATACCACAACAGTATTTCCAAAGTCTGAGTTATTCAATCAAGAATAGCCCCATCACAGCCTGGCGTGGTAGCGTTTTACCTGTACCCATAGTCCCAGCTACTTGGGAGGTTGAAGAAGAATAGCCCCATAAGCTTTAGTAGGAGGAGAGTCAATAACAAGCTCCAACCCTCCAGTAAAGGTCTTCTCAAGAACATCTGTCCTTCAACTCCCACTCCCCACCCCATCACACACACACACACACACACACAAACACACACACACCCAAACATACACATGTACAATCACATACAAAGAAAAAGTAACAATTCTCAGAGACCAATCAGCCTAAACTGAGGGCAAGAAATTCTTTTTTTCTAGATACAACATATCTGCCCAAATTCCTGTGCCACAAGGAAGATAGACTTTTACATTTTTTATGCAGAACACTTTCAGCTCCCTTCTCCTGTTGCCAGATAATGCCCTAATGCCCATGGTGAGAAGCCCATTAGAATATCTTGACAAACCGCAGAACTCCCTACCCCAACCAGTGCTAGAAATTAAAGCCTTTTCTTTACTTGGGGACATTATTTCCTTTACTGAGCTCTAAAGTAGCCTTCTACCCAGAGTAAACATCTGAAAAGACAATGTCAGGTGGTGATGCTGGGAAAGTATTATTCTACTAGTCACATTTTTAAAAAAATGAAAGTCTGTTTTATTAGGATAGGATATGTAGTTTTGTGCCCCTTCTAAGTGAATAATCGAAGAAATATCACTTACTTCACTGGATAGGATTTTATATCAAGCTCAGGTGATGAGTTGCCAGCCAAGACTTAAAAAGGCAGATGACAGATGCTTGGGCTGAAAAAACCATACCTCTAGGAGACTGGAAATGGTGGCTCCATTATAATGATGTCACCAACCATATTGGTGACTCCTACTTCCAGACCTGGGAAAGATGTTTGAGGTATCCCAATTAAGCCTCATTCTATACTGAGTGAGATACAGGGGGGACCTTTGTCAGGGGTAAAGCAGGTATAAAGAAAAAGAATATCCTCTCATTGCTGCCTAGATGGCTCTTTCTACCACACCCTAGCACTTCCTGCAATTCCTTCCCCTTTCTTTGTTGTAAAGTCAGGATTCTGATTTCTTCACAGACATTACTGAGAAATATTAAATCTCACAACAAAAGAAAATTGGAAAGGTCTATTTGGGTTTAGGCTCCAATTTTCTGAAGAATTGAAAACAGAAGGATGACCTTTTTGGCTTATGAATGTGAATAGGAATGGGAGGGACCGCAATGGAGGCCCAAATGTTTAGGAGAGCTTCTTTACATTTTCAGGAGCCTCAGAGTAAAAACCCCAAAATGTCTTCTATGGCTGCCACATCACCGATAAGGAAACTGAGTAAGGAAAAAAAGGAAACTAAGAGTTAGAGCAAGACAGAGATTTCCCTTTCCTTCTTGAGTTTCTCTTCTAGCGTGTGAAGTTGTAGAAGCAAGATTCCGTGACATCAGCACCTTTGGTGGAAGGGGAAACAGAGGAGGAAAGATTATGAGAAGGGAATTAGCAGCCTTGATGTACCCAACCTAACAAATGCAATATGGGCCTCTTACAGCTTACTTAGTGGATGCACCACCTGAATATGGCCTCAGTTGCAAGGTTTGGGCTCAGATTAATCTGTAACTTGACCTAGGTTAAACAAAAAAATAGTAAGCTTTGAATAAGTGTCAGGTAAGTGTAGTAGGAAATAGAAAAATAAATGTGACATGCATTCTGGTTTCAAGGGGTTTATTGTTTAGAAGGAGAGAGAGGGCTGTATACAAACTACTAAAGTGCAAGACAGAATGTGACTGGGCTATTAAAGATAAAAACAAAGTTCTCTGAGAGCATAAGGCTATGGCTGCAAATGAACTCTTGGTCAATGTGTCAATGTCTTAAGCATCTGGGCCACTATCAGAAGGTTTTAGAGAAGGCAGAAATGAAGGGTCCATGCTGGGGATTGGGTGGAAGTAGTTAGGGGATTTGGTGACAGAGAGGTTATCAGTTGACTGCAGAAGCAGTTACTTCTAACTAATCATTTGTGGGCATTGAGGTCAGTTTTCAATTTTAGCTTATATATTGCATTGCTAATTTTAGTGGGATCCCTCTTCCTACTCACAAATCTGTGCTTGCAAATGACCAGTTGTTGTTCTTTTCACTTGGGTAGTTAAGCAACTAAATGATTGCATGTGCAAATTCAGGGGTTTGGAGACAAACACAACTGTATTAGTGGTTGCATAACCTCAAACTGGAAATGGAAAAATTAATAGGCAAACTGTGAAAATCATTACTAATGTTTTCCTTCTGAACTCTCAAAAAATAAAATTATATACTTGGCTTTTGGAACATGATAGATGGGGTAAAAAAATTTCCTTAGACCAGGGACATGGTAATTTTCTAACTAGCTGATGCCTTGTTATTTAAATCAGTAGGCTCTGTATGAAAAACAAAACAATGCAACAATAACAACAGAACCAAAATCACAAGATCCTGAATTTTTGGGGCCATTCCATTTCAGTATAAATGAGTCTAGAAATAAAGCCTAACCACATCCAAGAGAGTGAACCTGAAATTTTCTATGGCAGAAATTGTCAATGAATCACCAAAAAAGTATGCTGTCTTCATGGTAAAGCTGTTGCTGGGAGGTAGCTTTCAAGGCAGAGGTTACATTTTTCAGCATGTCCTCCTTCCCTGACTCCTCAGATCCAGGGGGTCATCAATAAAATGTGTCTTGTCTTGGCCCAGGCTTTTAAGAAGTGAGTGGGGCTTCATTTTCTCTCCCCCATGTGTTGACTGGGTGTAGCTGGTAGAAACACAAGATGGAAATAGCCCAGGTTTTTTAATGATTTTGAGGAGGAAAGCTGCCTCAACCAGGAACATTTGCACTGCACTATTACTTGAGTGAGAAAACACATTCTATTGTTTGGTAGATTGTATTGGTGTTCCCAACTATCTGCTGCCAGTAGAGCTACAGGTGTCTTCTGTGGGGAGCTTCCCTGGAGGAAGAGTATACTTCCTATCCATTGATGTTGAACTTGGCCATATGACTTGCTTTGGCTAGTAGGATGTGAATAGAAGTGTCTTGAGTAGAAGCTTCAAGAGCTACTGCATGACTCCATCATTAATCTTTTTCCTGTTCTGAGAACAGCGTGTTTCAGATAGAGGCTAATTCTTCAGCCTAAGGGCATTCAGCTTGGGTCTTAGATGAAGAAGCCATGTGGAGCACAGGTGCAGCTGACGCATAGCCCACAAACACCATGAGCAAAAATAAGCCCTTGCTGTTGATATAAGAATTGCTTGTTACAGAGAAATAACCTAGCAAAGGCTGACCAACATATTGTGCTAAACCACCAACATTTTGATAGTTATCTAGTATAGTATTTGGTGTTATCCTACCTAATACATTCTGAAATTGGAAGAATTAAGTGTGTAGTAAACTGGAGAGTGGGGGACAGTGAACAAGATATCATAAAACATTTTTGTTTTAAAGTATGGTTAAGCTCAAAATACTTTAATGGGATTAAAATCTTATTAAATATTAACCCACAAATCACAACTTGGTGAAACCGCAAATCAACAAATTCATTTCAAACACCAAATGGATGACAAATCAATGGTTCCATTGAGCTATCTGACTGCTCCTGTTCATCGTGAGTTCTTGGCAGACTTTGAAGAGGTAGGTGGGTTGATGCCTGATGATAGAGATACTCCTATCAAGATTCCATTGTTCCTGCAAGCCCAGAACAACCTGACTCTGCCCACTCCCTCCTTCATGGAATGTCGGGAGAAAAAGATGCTGGAAGGGTGTAGACAGGCTGATACAACAAAAATGCATTTCAACTTGTCATTTTTGTATGAAACTGGACCCTTCCCAGGCACCAGCTATTGAAGAAAGGGACAGGGTCATTTTGGAGCCCCAAGACCTTCAGAGATGACACAACTGGTAGGTGCCTGAAGATAGGACAAGGGAAGGGGTGGAAAGAATAGCTTGTGACAGAGCCAAAGTGATACAAGTGCCCAGAGGCCCTAACCAGCTAATACCTAGGCATGCTGGGCAGATTATTTTTATCTCTCACATGCTCAATGGGATGGTTATAAGAAATGAGTAATTTTTTTTAAAAAAGGAATCCTGTCATAAGAAAAAAATGAAAATATGCTCCAGTGGGTTGAAAAAAAGTCTGCCACATTTTTTTCTTTATCTCGTTATGACCAGGGAGCTTATTTTCACAAATAATAAGTTTATAGGAGATAGTGAAGACATAAAAATGATTATTCACAAACTAGAGAAAAATAGTTGGTGATGTCTGACTGAGGTGCAGAAGTCATGAGGTTGTAGCCATCAGCTCTGCCATTCTCCATGTCCTTACCACAAGAATGTGATATGGGGAGTTTTGTCATACTCGCTACTGTGTCCTACCAACTCTTTTAGAAATGTTGGTTGGCTCTGTCACATCATATTCTGGCCATGATCTCACTTGGGTGACATTGGACATTTACTCTACATATCTGTTTGGCAGATAACTTCCATTTTTACTAGTGATAGTTTTCTACTATTATCTTACTTGGAAGCCTCTTAGCAATGATAATGGATATTTTTTAACAGGAAAGGAGGTGGGTGGTGACGAGGATCTGGCTTAGCTCCTCAGTACACACAGTATGGCATCACATTAGGTTGGTCACTAGCAGCGCTCCTGAACTGCACTGCCAACTTCAAACCTAAAATATTTTGGTGGACATTTTGAGCTTTATTATTTCAAAACTAGTCTAAATTTCTTCTTTGTTTTATTAAGAAATTAAATAAAATATGTCAAAATTAGGAAGTTGTATTGTGTGAGTTGAAACGTGGCAGCAGTTTGTGAAGTCTGAATCTGGGAATGGTTGAGGCCAAGAATCAGACTGGGCAATGTTTAGTACTACAGACTTCAGGAAATAAAACAGATATAAAGATAATAAGGCAATAACTTTTTCCCCTTCCTTTCACTTGAAAGGTAGTTAATAAAGAGTAAAGTTCATTTGATTAGTACCAAAAGTGCATTGAAATGTTTTAAAATGCAGGAGCAAAAGATTTATTTAAAAAATGCCAAATCTCGGTGTTAACAAAGCACATATATTAGGATTCAAACTTCAATTTTTGTTGAAAGTGTTTTTTGCATTTTTATTACAATTATGTATTTCTAGTCTGGCCTTTCTACTTTCCTAGAAGAGCAAACTGGAGTTAGAGGTGAGGGAAGTGGCAGAACAAACAGCTATAAAACTGATGAATGCCCTGTAGGGACACAGAAACTAAATATTGATCTTTGTTCTTTCAGTGAAGACTCTCGTGTTTCTAAGCGTGTCATTACAGCCATGGTGGTATTGGTTCATCTGATCTGCTATTCAGCTGTGGTCCTTCTCAGCACTGAAAGAACACTTTGTTTGTGTGTTCAGCTGACAACAGGGAGTTTTCTAAAGTAAGACCTATTGCTAGAAAATTCTTCTTAGTGTGCTATGTGAGGTGTTTGGGGTATGTAGGACTCTGAGGCAAGGAATAAAGTTTGCTTTGAAAAATGATACAACTTTTACATTCAAACTAGTATTATCCTTTTAGGAGTCATATTGGGAGACATGAATGTATCCTAGTAAAGATACCATTGTGCAATATTTTGGAACTCTTTATTTCATAATTGTCTTCAGACCAAGAGGGTTTGTAAACCTCTTAGGACTAAATGCTTAGTGTTTACTTCAATTTTTAACCATGACACAGGATGATAACTTGCTTTTCTTCCCCCCAGACTTAACTCTCCAAATAACTTGGGATATTTTAAAAAATCAAATCTATTTATTTACTCATTCATCCATTGCTTTGTTTATTCAATAAATAATCATTGACTGTCCCTGTGTGCCAGACTCTGTATTAGAAGTTGAGGATTCAGTGATGCACAAGACAGAAACAGTTCTTGCTCTGTTTGAGCTGATGTTGTAATAGGAAAGACAGATCAAAACCACCCCCATGACAACATGCTAAAAAACAAATGAATACAATACTTGTGAGTTGGGGTAAGTGGTATGAAGGCAACAAATAAGGGACTGAACTAGAGAAATAACAAGAAGAAGTAAGTGTGTTAGACGGGAAAGGTGACATTTAAGCCCAAATTCAGCCTTAAAGGAGATACACTTGTCACCACTGACAGTATTCAAACGAATATGTTCAATTTTGGAGGACAATTTTGAAGCCAGAGTGGACTGGGCAGAGCTTACTCTTTCCACAGTACATTTTCTTTCTGTGGGCTATGGGATTATGACCCTAATCAGTCAGGAAGTCTCCAAACTGACACCACAAATAAACTGTTGGGTAGTCCGTGATAGCTTAAATCTCACTTGGCAACCCTGACAAGATAACAGCTTTGTTTTTTTTCCCCTGCTGGCTCAAACAAATACATATGCATGATTTATTTTCTTCTCAGTCAGTAGAGTCATCTTGACTGTCCTACCTGCAAAACCTCAGGATCTTCACTCTTTCCTCTACTGAGGATCTCAGAGTCACCTGGGAGATGTCCTGGAGATCCCCATTACTTCAGAAGCGAGCACCACTTTGTGCTGTGTCAGTTATTTGCAAGCCAGAGTGGGACAGCATCAGCACCATGTTTATCTTCTCAAACTTCTCTCCAAGATGATGCCATCAGTTTTGAGAATGATTCAAAGGCTGTGTCCTGGCTTCATGGGAAACTGTGCTGAGAACCATTAATTATGTCTGCTATGGGCACAGAGTGGAGTCGCATATGTCAGTTTGCTCATTATTGGCAATGTTAAGTTTGATCGTTAGGTTATCGTGGTGTCTGCCAGATTTCTCCTTTGTATAAGTATATTTTTTCCCTTTGTAATTTAGGAAGTACTCGTTCATACCTAGAAAGTCACAAAACCGTGATGGTGATAGAAGCTATTTCTCCTACGCTCTGTCCCATGTACTTCTACCCCACCATGCTTGTTCATTCATTAGCATATGGACATTTCAGGAGGGGTTTGAAGAAGCCAAGGTGCTAAGAAAATCTAGGTGCTACGTGTGCTTATCGCAGCATTGTTCACAACAGCAAGAACATGGAACCCTACCATGCTGTCCGTCAAAAGAGGACTGGATTAAAAAATGTGGTACACATACATGATGGAATGCTGCGCAGCCATCAAGAAGGACAAAATCATGAACTTCACAGCCACCTGGATGGACTTAGCGTCTATAATACTGAGTGATCTCTCACAGAAACAAAGAACTGGGTATCACATGTTCTCACTCATAAGTGGACCTTGAACAAATCATAATACTATAAGACAAGGATTGGCAGTAGTGGGAAGCTGTTGAAGGGGTGGGACTGGCATTAGTGGGAATCTGCCAGGGTTGGGGGAGCACACTTCATCAACAAATGTGCATAATGAACATTTGTATACCTAACCCTGAATTGTACCCCACATCTTTAAAATAAAAATAAATTTAAAAAAGAAAAAGAAAATCTAGGTGCCTTTATAGATCTTTATAGTTTGTTGTATACATTGGATAGGAAAAGTTTCACTAGCAATTTCTATTTTATGGGAAATAATTAGATTTTCTTTGGTAGGAGTAAGGAATAGATGGTAATACTACTATATAAATAAACTATTGCTATTATTATTGAAAAGAAACACATGTTGCCGGGCTCGGTGGCTCAGCCTGTAATCCCAGCACTTTGGGAGGCCGAGGTGAGTGGATTGCCTGAGCCTGCGGGTTCGAGACCCGCCTGGGCAACTTGGCGAGACCTCATCTCTACAATACATCAAAAAATCCGCCGGGCACGGTAGCGCATGCCTGTAAATTCCAGCTACTAGGAAGGCTGAGGCAGAAGGATCGCTGGAGCCCAGCAGGTCGAGGCTGCGGTGGCCGGGAGCGGCCACTGCACTCATCTGGGCGACAGAGTGAGACTCTGACTCAAAAAAAAAGAAGGAAAAAAGAAATAGATTGCTGGCCGGGCTCGGTGGCTCAGCGTGTAATCCCAGCACTTTGGGAGGCCGAGGTGAGTGGATTGCCTGAGCCTGCGGGTTCGAGACCCGCCTGGGCAACTTGGCGAGACCTCATCTCTACAATA
>CAUYQG010016393.1:0-25479 GCA_963574415.1 Tarsius wallacei
CACGCGCTACCACACCCAGCTAATTTTTTGATTTATTGTAGAGATGAGGTCTCACCAAGTTGCCCAGGCAGGTCTCGAACCCGCGGGCTCAGGCAATCCACTCACCTCAGCCTCCCAAGGCATGGGATTACAGGCTGAGCCCGGCTCAGAATTGGTAATTTTAAATTCTGGATTCACTCTACATTCATTCTTTTACTCATTCATTCTCTTGTACCTGCATCTCTTTATCTGCCCCTGTTATCATTTCTTACCCCATGCTTAACAGTTTTGATAGATTCCTGCAAAATTTATCTGTGAATTTTGGTTGTCAGCAGGCGTAGAAATTAACAAGTGGTTTTATGGTCTTAAAAACTACAATGACCAGAACAACGAAAAACAAACAAACAAAACAAAAAATCCCCAAAAAACCAATTTAAAACCCATAGGCCATACTGGGAAAATTAAATGTATCATTGCTTCTGAGTTCTGTTAACTTTTCTGCGGATTTCATCTCTGTTAAGTTTTCTGTGTCATTCATAAGATTACACTGTCTAGCAACTTAAATGATCTGTTTTTATTTTTTTATTTTTATTTTTTATTCAATATTTTTTATTATGATATTGTGGGGTACAGTTAAGGGTTAGGTACACAACTATGCTTCATTCAGGCACCCTTGTTGATAAGAAGTGTCTCCCCATCCCCAGACAAATATTTATTACCATTAATCCCATCACCCTACCCCTCCCCCCCAGAGTTTCCTACCACTGTCAGTCATTTTCTTGAGGTAATACGTTGGGTGATCAGGGTCTACTATATGAGTGAGAACATGTGATACTCAGTTCTTTGTTTCTGTGACAGGTCACTCAGTATTATAGACTCTAGTTCCATCCAGGTTGCTGCGAAATTCATGATTTTGTTCTTTTTTATGGCTGCGTAGTATTCCATTGCGTATATGTACCACATTTTTTTAATCCAGTCCTCTTTTGATGGACAGCATGGTTGCTTCCAGGTTTTTGCTATTGTGAACAATGCTGCGATAAACATACGTGTGCAGGTATCTTTTTTATAGAGTGATTTGAGTTCTTCAGGGTATATTCCCAGTAGGGGGATTGTGGGGTCACATGGGAGGTTGATATTTAGAGCTTTTAGGAATCGCCACACTGCTTTCCACAGAGGTTGCACTAGTTTACACTCCTACCAACAGTGTAGAAATGTTCCCTTTTCACCACATCCTCTCCAGCATCTGTTATTTTTTGAATTATTGATAATGGCCATTCTGACTGGAGTTAGGTGGTATCTCAGTGTAGTTTTGATTTGCATCTCCTTGATGATTAGTGAGGTTGAGCATTTCTTCATGTGTTTGTTGGCCGCTCGGATGTCTTCCTTTGAGAAGTGTCTGTTCGTATCTTTTGCCCACTTTATTATGGGGTTGTTTGTTTTTTTCTTTTCAGCATGTTTGAGTTCCTTGTAATCTTAATATGCTATAAAGAGACGTTAAGCCACTCATGTATTATACTTTCAGTTTCTAACTGTAAACATAAAGACTGATAAAATAAACTTTTGCTTTTTTTTTTTTTTTGAGGTGGAGTCTCACTGTCGCCCAGACTGGAGTGCAGTGGCTGTTCCCGGCCACCGCAGCCTTGACCTGCTGGGCTCCGGTGTTCCTTCCGCCTCAGCCTTCCAAGTAGCCAGAATTACAGGTGCGCGCTACCACGCCTGGCTGATTTTTTAAATTATTTATTGTAGAGATGAGGTCTCGCCAAGCTGCCCAGCCGGGTCTCGAACCCACAGGCTCAGGCAATCCACTCACCTCAGCCTCCCAAAGGCGCGGGATTACAGGCTGAGCCATCGAGTCCGGCTTAAACTTTTGCTTTTAAAGATGATGCTAGAATAACTTTTATTATATGAAAACAGTTGTAATAATGAAATAAAAAAGAAACATACAAAGCACCCATATTTTTGAAGAGACTAATAACTTAGAAAGAAGATTGAAAAATTATGAATCTGTTACCAAAGATTTGGGTATATTAATATGTATATATTTTAGAGAAATAGAATTCTTAGGAGCCTTAAGTCCATAGTAAAAACAATAGTGAGGCGATAGAAACTATTATATTATGTTCAAAAACATATATTTTATATTCCACAATGCAGCACTCATTCTTAAATTATTTTAAATACAACTTTAATAATAGCTATGAGATAAAGGCAGTGTTATTTTTTCAATGCCTTTTCTTTTTTCTTAAGAGCAATATACCCATTAAAGAATTATAGAGATTTTATTAGGCTAGAATATAAGTACCAACACAATGTGAAACTGAAAATAAATATGTGACATTAGAATTCTGCCTAAGCTGTCACTATTTATTTGAATTTCTTTCAAAAAACAAATGAAAATAAATATACTATTAGAAAGAATATTATTTTGTGGCATGGGGAGGGCTCATTTATGAATAGCTGAGATGGTTGAGGGATTCTGCTTTTAAATTATTTGGAACAATGGGGTCTGGACCTACTATCCTTTCTGAAATAACCCCCCAAATAAAACAAAAACAAAACAAAAGTTGACAACAATGACAACAACAGCGAACCCAACATATATTCCTTTATATATTGAAGACTTAGTATGCGCCAGGGATTGAGGTAGGAGCTGAGTATACAGCAATGAGTCAAGAAAAAGTGCTGCTGTTGTCAAGTTTAAACCTTAGGGGATACAGGAAGCAAAAATCTTGGGAAACAACGTTCTAGGGAAACAACATGGGCCACCGGTGGCCACTTACAGTTCTTGCCCAAACATAATAGATATATCAGCTACTCCTAAATTAGTTATTCAGTGTACATGTAATATATTTTCATAGATAGTTTTATTTCTCTTCTTAGAAACCTATAAAACCAAGTAATTGTGCCTCTATTAACTTTATATTAGTCAATAAAATACCAAATAATACACCATGTACCAAACTTCTCTGATGCAACCCATTTGCCCCAAAAATGTATAGCTTGCTTTTACTTCAAAATGACATATTGAACCACAAAGTGAACTTGAGTGAACTCTATAAAAGTTATCATACTAATTCAAAATGTAAAGCAGTCGACTTGAGGAAGACATTTATTTGTTTGTTCAGCAACGAAAATTCTCATATCCTTTAAACTATGCATACTGTCTTAAAACCACTTCCTTTTCCCCCATACAGAAATTCTAAGCAAATGTAATGTAATTGTCAACTCTTCTATTTTTTCAAATGTTCTTTCCATTGAGTGTAATAATGTTTTTCTAAGTAAAATGTTTCCAAAATTCTGCAAGATGAGCATTAACTATGCTAAAAATGTAATATTTAAAAACCTTTCTTTATTATGTAAATAAAAATATGCAACCCCTACCTAATGATACATTTAGGATGAATGGCTTCAAGTTGACATCACGTGTAAAATGACACAGAGATTACCTCTAAAATATAACCTAAGGAAGTGAGAATAGATTTCAGGTTAGGAGAAGTGCTATTAAGAGGATAATAGATGTTTGATGTCTGTCTTTTCACAGTAGCACAATAGCTAATTCC
Source organism: Tarsius wallacei (assembly GCA_963574415.1). Classification (NCBI taxonomy): domain Eukaryota; kingdom Metazoa; phylum Chordata; class Mammalia; order Primates; family Tarsiidae; genus Tarsius; species Tarsius wallacei. The sequence continues at coordinate 3,540 of CAUYQG010016393.1, forward strand.
TGTGACTCCTGACCTTTTAGTGTCTTGTAACCAAGTATTGGCATTAATCTACTGCTTATCTGTCACCCACCACATTTGATAGTCCCAGTCTCTGTTTTTAATTATCAGTCATTAAAGAAGGCTCTGAGCAATTTTAGAAGAAAACGCACAAGACCTTTGACCTGTTTTTGTCAGGTAACCACAAATATTCACTCTAGATAAACTATCATTTCATTGATTTCAAGATGCAGAGGAAGGCTCTTTTCTGTACATGGACTTACTGTAACCTCTATCACCTTCAGGTGGTTAAAAATGGACTGTTTCATTTTACTGATGAGGGAGAAGAATTCACAGGGTCATTCTGTGAAATCTGATGAGATTAGAGTGGCTGACCTCTAGCTGCCAAGCAATCTATAAAAGGAACAGATTTTTCCACTACAGAAAATATAAGAGCTAAATATTTACCAAAAAGTGACTACCAGACAGTTATGCTTTTATGTTGACTCCTTACAGGCAAACATAAAACTTTCTCAAATATTTGTATGCAGTGTGATTAAAATCCATTATTTGTATAGCAAATATACTTATTCATCATAAAGCAATCATTTTTTCATTATATAAAATGAATTAATCAAGTACTATCTTCTGTATTCTAAACTAATTTTTGATGTTGAACATTAATATTTGATCCACAAAAGATGAATATTTGTTTTTAACTTCAAATTAATAATTTCCTATATAAAAAGCTCATAATAAAAACAATTACAAAGCATTTTCTATACTTTGAGATGTGTTGTTGGCTTCTGTAATAAAAGTAAGTTAATGACTTTAAGACTCCTTCTAAGGGGAAGTTTTCAGAACCAGTAAATCTGTGAATGCTAAAATATGTGCTATTATGTGGCCCTCCAATCTCTAAACAAAGGATCAAGTAAATATAATTATTTTATATCTATCCACTGTTGTAGAAATCTAGCCTGAATTTCTTTTTTTTAAGTTCACAGCAACATATTTTTAAAAACCACAATAATATTAATTTCTTTTATTAACAAGCCTATATTCTAAATAAAGAAATTAATATTCTGATAAAATGGTTGGTTTTTTGGCCAATTAGCAATTTTATATATTTAAACTTTTATTGGCCATTTACTGTGCAAAAAGTTCTATTTGGGGTATGTAGAAAAATATAGAGGTAAAAAGCAGAAAAAAAAAAAGTATGGATACTTCTTTCAAGTATCTTACTGATATTGTAAATATAAAGTGACAATAATTACAATGCAAGTGAAAAATATTATAATTACTATTGTTTTTGATACCTTGTTATGTTCTAGTCACTATGCTAAGATCACACACACACACACACACACACACACACACACACACACTCTCTCTCTCTCTCTCTGTCCATCTTCCCCTCTGTCTCCCCACCGTCCTGTAGGAAATATCATCTAATCTTTATGACCACACTGTAGAGTAAGCCTACTCTTTCTCACCCTGAACTCCTGTCTTTTTTCCTTCTGTCTTCTTAAGTATTAGGGTTTGGTACAAAGCAGGTATCTAATAAATACTTTGGGAATGAATAAATGTAGAAATAACCAAGTAACTATTTTTAGGATAATGAAGGTGAGTGTATATGGCCGGTGAGACAGCAAAGTTAGTACCTGACAGCCGGTGGCTAGGCCTCGGAGTTACTAGGAGCTGGACTGGCATTCGCAGTTCTTCTGTTGATCGTAGACAATTTTACAGAACATCATTGGACAAAACTACTCTGTGATGATGAGGGCGGAAGACAAGAACAAGGCTACTATAAATTCATATCTGAGTACAGATTAAAAATAGGAACATTGTACAAATCTCAAACATGTCTAAACATTTTCTTTCCTGGGTAATATCACTGACTATTGCTTCTTAAATAATTACAAAGCTTTATCCTAATTCCTTTATTTCTACTTTCTAGAAAATTTTATTAAGATATCAAATGGCAAATCTACCTCTGCTTCCTGAGAGCACTCTGTCCAGAGAAAAATCCCTGCCTCTTAGAATCTTCTCCTAAATCATCTAACACGATCCCAAATAAGTCATGTCTAATACCCTTTAACTGGGACTGTGTGGCATCCATCTACAACATGTGCTGAAACAAGTCACTAAACCCAACTTCATTCATCTACAATTTTATTCCCAGTGTTCTATTGCCTTCAGAGCATCAATATAAGCTAAACACACAAGAGAAGAAAACATCCTAAAAATGGACTCAGGAGATTAGGAGCAAGGCTCAAGTAGAAACATTGACCTTGGAATGGAAGAGGAAAATTTTTGTTCTGAGACAGAAGTAGCAGTCATTATTAGTTTAAACTCTGGTACAAAGAATATTAAATGAAGAACTATGTGGTCTAGATACTATTCCTGGCTTTATAGATAACTAACTTTGTAATATTGAAAAAGTTATTGTTTTTCTTCTATATCATGGGGAAGATAATGAAATCGCAACCTTGTTAGATCAAATAAGGGGGAGAAACAAAACACTGAAATGTATTAATTTTATTAAATCCATCATTAACTAATTTATTGTTAAATCCATTATTAACTAATTTATTTGTTATTAACTCATTATTCAATATATCATTTTCACACCATTGTTTGGCATATATAGCTGTGATCACTATAGTATTAAAAATAAACATTAGTGGCTCAGTGCTGGGCTTGTCTAATCTAAGGAGGATGAGAAGACTCTGAGATCATCTTCATTCCAATTTCAAAGCTTTCACTATACAAGATTTGTGTCCCAAAACTGTTACTTTTTTAAAGCAAAATAAGTGATATTAGATCATCAATTAAATTTCTTAGAGTATTACAATTTTCTAGTCATCTCACCTATCTTTTGAGATTTTACTTCTTTATGAAATTGTATTTATGAAGCATTTATGAGTAAGAGAATTTTATCTGTAGAAAACTTGAAAGCCAATTGAAATTACTCTTTGAAACAAAACACTCAGGGAGACAATTTTTCTTCATTCAGGTCACACATTGCTGTAGTGGAAAGAGGCTTTTAGGACTTCTGGAATCTGAAGTTCACCACAGTCTCTGGAATGGTTATTTCATTCATAGAAAACATGTACATAATCATTCAGTGACCAATAACCAGCTTTTTATGAGATCAAGTTTATTATGTCTTTTGGTGAACTAGTCAGTGAAGGTTGTCTTGAAAGTGACACATCTTGGTTGTCACATGATACTTTTGATTTTCTTTGGTACTTTTAAATGCAACACAGATAAATAATAATTCTATGAGTAATTTCTCGATGAGTTTTTGCACTCAGCAGCAAACATTGATCTGTATTCTTTCAACAGCTGGCTAGGCTCCTAGGAGACTACTATCTTTGCCTTACAGCTACTGCTTCTATTTGTGTCTTCCAAGTTACAGCTCTTGTGTGGGAGATTAGGACTGATTGCCCATGAATGCATCTGCTTAAAACCGCAGATAAATCACGAAACAGATAAAACTATAATCCTCTGTTAATTAATCCTACTCTTCAGATACTGTAGACATGAAAATATTTAGCCCAGGACATTTCTATCCAATTTCTATTAGTGATAAAGCTATTCAGAAAGGAATCTGTTTTGGGGGAAAAAGACCAACCAGTCATTAACTTCTGCTAAGTTATATTTCAACAACAAAAGATTTCAGTGTGTGTCTTAAACAGAAGTTTAATCTTTGCAGAACTTGGGCAATTAGGGCATTTAGGGAGTAGTTTGGTGCTTATATAAAGGCAACCCTGTTTCTTTTCACTATCAGCCCATTAATCATAGAATGTGAATCATCTGATTCATATTTTACCTCTCATATGCTTTGATGTTATCATTTTTTACAACAAAATAGAGTAATAAGTTATTTCTCTTCTGCTATCAGTATAGTTGAGTTTTAGTTGCTCTAGATAGCTCTATAGTTTCACAGAGATGGAATGTTTGGAGGACAAAAAAACCTTCTCCCTAAGAAGCAGAAGGAAGTATTTGTACCACCATTCTATGATTGTGATTTAAGTGGAAAAATGTATATGCTTTGCTGAAGTTTTGATGGTTTATTTTCTGAGTTTTGTGAGTGTGTGCAGTGAAGCCACCCAATTTTTTTTTCAGAGATCACTTTTGGCAATGGTCAGCTCACATGAATAAACAGTTCTATGTTGATGGACTTATTTCAAAGGAATAATTTTACATACTAGTATGTGGGATGTCCCATGACTCTATCCATGGGAATATATAAAGTGTGCCATTATAGACTTTACTCTTTTTTTTTTTTCTCACTTTCATGGTGATAGTGGCTTACTTCTGGAAATCTGCAAAACAAGCATGTGCTATAAATGGCAATGGGAGAAGGACTTGTGGCATTGGTGGAGTCGACATACGGCTATCTGGCAAAATATACCCTGTTGATCTTAGATATGTCAGCACATGTGAAAATTTTCATAGGTCACTGTGGTTTCTTTTTAGATACAATTTTTACAGATAAATGGATTGATACAAGGTCTATGTTTGATGCTAAACTCTCTTTCCTCCCTTACATGAGAGAAATGACATCTTTAGTCTGGGATGAATGGATGATCTCTACTAAGAAAAAGTGTTAGCCACTTATCTTAGTACTTCACACTGTGTCCTATTCCCTTTGACAAGTCTGGGTCAGGCTTAAGTGAGTTCAACCTTTTGCCCTTCTCCTTGTTTGATTGTTTTTGTACGGTAATTAAGACTCTTCACTATAAAATAGGAATTGTAATTACGGTTTTTATGAAGTCTTGCATATTTATATCTGATCAAATAGATTTTGCAAGAAATGATGGCAAAGATTCAGGAAATTCAAGGCATCTAGTTGACGGAAAATACATATTCAAAGGACCAAATATTTAATGTAATCTGAATTTCAAAGCCAATAATAGTATCCTCTTTATGGATGTTTTTTCTTTCTTATTTATTTGTGTATCTTTTAACCTTCCCAAGACATTTAGCATTGCAATGTATTATAGCACATTATAAACATTTGAATAAACATTTGAATAATATTTACCCAAATTGTGAAAAGCTTACATTTAAGGAATGCTAAATGTGTATGTATATATTTGTTTATATCTGTGTTGGGAATTTTTATTTTGGTGGTGGGTTTGGTGAATAAAAAAAGTTGAGGTATGGAGGAAGCCTGCTGGAGAGTTACAATTATTTTGAAATGGAAAGTTGTAATTACATGTCAACATATGTTTGTAATAAAAGTATGATGTTATACACTAACATACATATTATACAATATTAATTCAAATCATTAATATAACTATTTTTTATTCAGAAAATTGCCTATATAAGAAACACAATCAATATTAAATATATGAATAGAATAAAATGCATTTGCTAAGATACATACTGGAAGAAATGTATTCTAAAAGAAGGAAATGGTTTCAGAAGGAACAGCATCTTCTGTATTGCAGGAGTATCATCGAGGGGAGCATTCTTTGAAGAGAGGGGAATGAACGCACTGAAGAAAGATAAAATTGCCAAGAAATAATTAGATTGAAAACAAAAACCCCAGAAAACTACAGACAGAAAAACACACTTGGGTTGATAAGGGTTTAGAAATTGAAATCTGAACTCTGGGATGTAATCAGTTATCTTCAATTTATAAGTTTTGGGCTCTTGGGCAAGTTGCAAAACTGATGGACATAAGTAGGGTTGTAAAAATGAAATGAAGTGTGTGCCACACAGATGATTCTTAAATAAAAAAAATTACTATGCCTCTAGCCAATGGAGGGCTGCAGCTGGAAATGCTGAGTGCTCAGTTTTGATCCATTCATGCAATCCTTCATTCAACCTATAATTACCAGACTTCTCTGAATTAGGTATTGTATTATATTAGATGCTAACTACCCATTAGTGATCAAACTCCTTGTTCTCTGTCCTATTCTCCACTTTTTTGTGTACTGTTGAAAGACATTGTTTAAATATACTAACAAGGAACTAGTCTCTGTGTGCAGAACTGTTGGATGTCGTTACGTAGGTGGTATGGACATTGAACAAAGATTTATAATGAGCTTTAGGAGACAGACATCTGTTACCACCTAGCTGTCATCACCCAATTTCTTATTCTTAAGGCAAGGATATTAATATTTGCCACCTCCCTAGCATTACTCTTTGAGGTAACTGAGATTACCTTGTTGAATATTTGTGGGCATCATTAGGAGTGCAAGGCTATATAAATACAAGTCTTATTCCATTACTCACTCCAACATGTCCCATGGAATTTATTGTTGCAATTACGATTCAAAGCAGTAGGATATAGAAATTTAAATCACTAGACAAATCAGCAATCCAATTTTATTCTGTGTGGTATATTTAATACAAAATTTTATTAAACTCTTTGAAAATGTGACCCCTTAAGGATTTAAGTTAAATAGCCTGGATTAGAAAACTGGAATTTTATAATAATGGCTGAAATTCTAGCTTTCTACTTTATTACATTAACATGTCACAGGGGATTCCAGAACAGTAGATGACTTTACATAACTTGAATTCAATACTCATCTACAAGATGCAGGTGTACACGTTAGATTAGATCTGAAGAAACTCCTGTCTCAGTCCTTGTTTCCAGGACTATCTTCTTTTGTTGTTATCGTTTAAACTTCAAATATAAAATTTGTGACATTGCCACCTAGACAAACACATGGACATTTCTGCAGCAAGGTGATGTATATTTATACGAAGTAGGATAAGTGGAGACTTTAAATAACTTTGCATCGGTTAATTTCCAGCTCTGCTGTCAAATGCGATGGAAGCTCAATTATCAGTTTTCAGAACTTTTCAGATTTTGAACTTGTGAATGAAAGGTTTTTAGATGTGTGTTAATGAACTAGGACACAGCAGTAGTGAAGGACCAGAAGCAACATCTCTTTGCAGTTCATAACTATATCTCCGGAGTCTCAAATGCTAGGGTCCAAATCCTTTGGTAAGGCATTTATAATCTATGTCTCTTCAGTTTCTTCATTTTCAGAATAAGGATAATAATAGATGCTGTCTTGTAGGATGTTATGAAGTATAATATGTTAATATTAACAAAATAATAAAATGCTTAGAATAGCACTTCAATAAGTGCTATTTAAATACTGTTACATAATGTCATCTACTTTGTTTAAATTTAGAATCCGAATATAAGAATACAGTAAGTTAATTTTAATCCTCTGGAAAAAAGTTGTGGCTAGTTTTAACATTTTATATGCACACTCATAGATATCCAGTTAGTAGGCATTTTCTGCCCTTACACATTCCCTCTCACAGGGCTTAATCAGAATGGGCAAAAGGAAGAGGAGAAGAAGGAGTGTTCATGGCAGTCTGCGTTATGACCAGTGGAAGTTTAGACCAAGAAGAGGTTTAAATAACAGACCAAAATAGTATCCTATAAATGGGGTCATCATCCCTATTTAGGGAAAAGTTGATTATAGATGCTTCTGGAAATGAACCTTTCTTAGGAACAAGGTAATGGTATTTTAAGAAAACAAAATTCCATAAATCATGAGAGGTGGTATTAGTGTGAGGCAGATAGCCTAAGATCACTATCCTTGCCACGCTCCAAGGACAAAAATGCCTTCAGCTCAGCATGGTAGTATATGCCTGTAGTCCCAGCTACTTGGGAGGCTGAGCTGGGAGGATTGCTTGAGTCCAGCATTTTGAGTTCAGCCTGGGCAACACTGTGAAATCCTGACTCTAAAAAAAAAAATAAATAAATAAATAAAGCAAAACAAAATGCTTCCAATTGTAGCTTACATTTTTTCTATGTTCTGGCTAAAGTATCTAAGGTATACATGTGGGGATGATCTCCTTGCTCTCCTAAACCATCTTGTATTCTTCTGGGGAAAATAAACAAGAGATTCTTTTGGAGGATGAAGGCAAGGAATTGTGGGCTCCATTGTCACAAGCTTCAGATGTGGCAACTATCTGGCCTGGACCATGATGGCCTAGCAGCCTGGGCTCCCCGCTATTGTTCTGGGGTGGTCATTTTCCTCTTCTCCCTTCCATAATCTTCATCTTTCTTTTTGTTTAGGGTCTTAAGTTTCATGTACTTATAGCAGTGTTGACATAATTTCAATTAACCTTCTAAAGATATTTTTGCGTCTTAATCCAATTTCTGAGCCTTGTGAATCCACTTATACCACTTGTTCATTTTTAGTCTTCTTATAGTAAAATATTAGCAATCAAACTATGTAACTGAAAAAAATATTACTGTAAGTTATAATTGATTAACACCTTATACATAGCGCCTTATAATGGGTTATTTGTTTTGGGGTTTTTTTTTTTAGTTGGAGTCTCACTCCTTCACCCAGGCTGGAGTGCAGTGACCCGCTCACGGCTACTCCAGCATCGACCTGCTAGCTCCAGCGATCCTTCCACCTCAGCCTTCCAAGTAGCTGGAACTACAGGCATGAGCTACCATGTCCAGCTAATTTTTTAATTTATTGTAGAGACGAAGTCTCACCATGTTGCCCAGGCTGGTCTTGAACCCGTGAGCTTAGGCAATTTTCTCGCCTCGGCCTCCCAAAGTGCTGGGATTACAGGCTTGAGCCACCGTGCCAGCCTGTAATGGGTTATTTGTAACAATATCCTGTGCTATCCTAGATAACTAAGATTTTGAGAAACTACCAATACTAAGAAGCTTAATTTGATCAAATAAATGAGCATTTTGCATAGGTAGTTTGTTAAGAAAGTTTCGGTACCCACTAGTTATAGACTGTATAAGAGAATATACTGCCTTGAAAAGCCAGATTATATAATAATGTCTGACACTTATGGTCCTAAATTCTTCAACATTCCTTAATATTCCCAAAAGGAACCATTCTTTGACTTGGTTGGAAGGTTGTTAAAGAGAGAAAATAAGTTCCCCTCTCAATTCTCAGTAAAAACAGGTCTTTGGGAGACTTTATACTGCACCAGGGGTAAGAATTTATGAAAATGTCCTGTGGGAAAAAAGAATATTTCATTTGCTGAAAGGAGAAAGACTTTTCTGGGGAAAACACTTTAAATATAATCTTTCTTATAAAAATTAATTTGTTTTATTTTCTTGACCTCTGGAATGCCATAAACACAGTCCTTATATACCTGGAGTTCCTTAGCCTTCCTTCTCATTTTCCTCCCATGGCCATGCTAAATTTCACCACTGACTTCACCTAGAACTCTGGAGGTTTCTATAACATATTCCTAATTCCTGTATGAAATTTTCTGTGTTCTGAAACTTGATACATACTAGCAATCGCTTTACAGCCTTCACTTTTAAAAACATTTTTGGATAACCTTTCCATTTAGGATCCAGGAATTTGTATGAAACCACAGAGGTTATATTGCTTTTGAACTAAAGGCTGTTGGTTTGTGGAATTTCCTTTAACTGGAAACACACATGAGTCTGTGGTTTTAATGTTTTTCCAGTTTTATACTATCCTGCTTGTTTGTTTTCATTTTCAAAGCTGGAGAATTTACCATTAATTTCCATATTTTATAAAGGACTAACTTTTTTCCTTCCTTCCTTTTTTTTTCTTTTTTTCAGTTGAAAGAGACAAGGATTTTTCTCACCAGAGAAGGCATTACAAAGAATTTCGCTTTGATCTTACTCAAATTCCTCATGGAGAAGCAGTGACAGCAGCTGAATTCCGAATATATAAGGACCGGAGCAACAATCGATTTGAAAATGAAACAATTAAGATAAGCATATATCAGATCATCAAAGAATATACAAATAGGTATCAACTTTAAATTTAACTTATTATCCTGACAAACAAATGTTAAATGTTAGTGAAAGCCATGAATCATGTGACTATCAAACCAACCACATTTTCTTTGGGTTCAGTGACATTCAGGACCACGTAGAGACACACTGAAAAGTCGGAGTAACTGATCCGATTTCTTCTCAATTCCACAGCTACTCCTTACTCTTGACACCAATCTGTGTCCTCAATAGCTTCATGCTTCCCTCAGTGTGCTTTCTGGGTCTATTGTTTCATTTTGTAAGTTTATCTTTCACTCCAAAAGTTTGCATTTTGTTGTGTCTGCATGAAACTTATAGTGAAGATGATTTAGATTGGTATTCTGTAAGGTAAGGAAGAGTTGCTTTACTTTTCACTGGCATGAATGTAAATCGTACGTGCATTGCCACGTGTATTTTGGTATCTTCTTTCAATAAGATACTTAATTCAGAATGGTACAAAAATGAACAGATAGTCCGAAATTCTAGATGCATAAAAACCTCAGTTGATAATTATGGCAAATGAACCTTGGAATAAAAGAGATTAAAAGGAACGTTAGTGGTGCTGTCTGACTTTTGACCCTATGCAGATATGTCTTGGGTAACATCTTTTACAGGTGATCAGTCACCTTTGTTGGGCACCATATGTATTATCTGAGCAAAATTCTATATTGAAGTGATATCTCTCTCCCAGTAACTTCCATTAATCAGATGTAGATAATCCTTCTGGTGAAATTCTGTGTTCTTCTTGGATGATACAGATATTTAAAGATAGCTGTGCTATCTCCTCTTATGCCCTCTTCTTCCCTTGTTGACTGTTTTGAGTTCCTGATGTTTGGATTTGTCTTGGTCTTCAGATGTGTCTGTTTCCCAATGGGTGTTCAGTGGATCAGTTACTGACTTTTCAGTGTGTCTCTACGTGACTCTGGATGTCACTGTACCCTCTGCAATATCAATGAAGAAAAAAGAAAAGGCTTCTGAGGTCGTGTATATTTGAAAGGGCTGCCTGATAGACCATCCTGTAGGTTATGCATAGCAAAATATTGAAAGTCTTGGAAAGGCTTTACAGAAAAAAAAACCTGTCAATCTTACCTCATTTGTCTATGGACTCTTTGGGTGTATAGTACTTATTAATATCCTGTGGATCACTGGTTCAAAAGAACACACTTTGATACATACTGATCTATATGCTCTGTTATGTTAAAGAGCAGTTATTCCAAGGCAGAAAGACCTGTTGTGTTTCTCAGCTTTAACATTTACTAATTATTTGTCTGTGGATGAGTTATATTTTTAAAAAATCTCGATCCAGTGGTTACGTTTATAAAATGAGGACACATATTTTCGTATAGACAGAGTCAGGCATTTACAGTGACTACTATAATACATTATTTTTTATATTTAATAATGTATTCTTTTTAAATTAGTGAGAAGAATTGAAAATAACACTCTAAAAAGTATTTAACAATATTTCCATAGCTAACACATTATTTCATTTATAATTCCGTTTCTGTGAGTTCCTTAAAGAAGGGATAGTGTCCTAAATCATTAAAAAAAAAATCCAACACTAATTTGCTTGGTATGAACCAATATTTTGAAATCGTTATTACTCATAATTGGAATACTACTTTCAACATATCTGAAAATGTTTGAATTATTTTTATTTTTGGTCAGTCACATAATTTTTATGTGTGTTAAATTTTTAGTTGGTTATTTATATCTCAAGTATTTTTCAAAGGAGCCATTGATACACCAGGTTTCTATCCTCTGGAATATATTTATTGATTGAATCTAAAAGTGGAATTTTACATTGCTCACAATTAAAAGTCCTAACTTTTCTCTAAGTCCATCGTTCTGTCTGCTCAGGATACTTTTGAACGTTGTTTAATGAACCTCCTTCTGAGCTTACTTACACCTCCTATTTTCTAAGGATGTGAACTGCATAATTTAAGACATGATAAAATGATGAAGTTAAATAATTAACCAAAGATTCTATTGACCATAATTTGTAGATTTATTTCTGAATGAACCTATGCTGATTTTCATTAGTAATTCATTTTGTAATATTTATGGGTGTTGATGCTTAGCTCACCAGACTGTATAGTTCTACAGAGAAATCTTTTATAGAGATTTTGATTATCTTTAAAATGGGACATTTGTTTATCTTGCATCTCTGATATTTTAATAATTATACCTGTTTTTTAAAATATTACTCTCAATGTTTCTGCACCTATTACTATGTGTTGTTTCTTAGGTATAATTTGGCTAAGTCTTTATTTATTTTAACATGTGTTTAAATCTACTCTCAGATTCAGAATTTTGTATATCTTTTCTAAATCTTTTAAAGTTACCTATAAAATCTAAAAGTACATGTATATCTCTGCTTAACATTTTCTTACATTGCCATTCTCAGCTCTGTGGTGGCATAGATTTAATAGATTTCTATTCAGTTTATCAAATAGTTTTTTTAAAAATTCAATTTGGTAAATTTAATTCAATATTAATTTAATTCTACCAAGTTTACATTTTTGAACATCTGCTATTAACTATTGTTGCTGAATTATAATCTTCATCTTCTAGGGCTATGGTATATCTATTGTCCTCTGTGATATTTGTTTTTGCTAATGTAGTTGGGTTTTTTCCAACAATTATTTATTTCAGTTCCTGAACCATTCACACTCATACATGCATCCTCACAGTTCAATTTGATATACTATTGATCAAGTCAGATAATCTTTAGAAAAACACTTTTCTCCTCTTTAAAATAGGCATTCATCCATTGACACGAGTTCATTATTGCCTTCAGATGCAGGATGCATTGCAAGAAAATGCAATCCACTGCCCTGTCATTGCCTACAGATGCAGGATTCACCATTTGTACTCCTTTCTTTCAAAGAAAGATGTTTAAGGGACCAGACATATAGAAATAGAAATTTGTACTACGGAGTATTTAAAGTTTCTTTGCAGGATTTTCAAAGTTACCATAGAAAAGAATAATGTAATGCCACAAGAATGTGAACTTTGAAATTCACATATGGAGAAGCTTCTGTACCTTTTGGAGTTACAGTTTACAAATCTGAAAAGAATAAAACAAATAAGTATTCCAGAACAAGAAAAATAATTTCAGATGACGTTGGAAGGGTTAATTCTTACCTAGTGCAAAGACCATACTTGATATTTAATAAATATAGAGGTTAATATATTTTCATATAATTTAAAAGGAGCAAATACTTTTGTTTGCAAGATTATATACATAATGGAATCAGAAGTAAATTGTTATTATATTAACAGTAGCGACCAATTGCTAACACCTACATGGATGGAAAAAAAGTAAGTAAAATAAATCTGTGTCTTAAGTAAGAAGTTACTCTAATTACCTAATTTTAGTATATGCAAAACAAATGAGTAGGTTTTGATGTCTAATAATGAAGTGAATGCCACCTAACTTAATAGCAATACCATTGATATTACCTGTGAAGAATTTAACAGCTAAAAACACAAGTTTTAAATAATTAAACTCTTTAAAATGCATTAAAGGCTGGTCATGGGTGACTCATGCCTGTAATCCCAGCACTTTGGAAGGCTGAGGTGAGAGGATTGCCTGAGTCCAAGGGTTCTAGACCAGCCTGGGCAATTTGGAAAGATCTGTGTCTACAATAAATAAAAAAAAAATCAGCCAGGTGTGGTGTCTCAAATCTGTAGTTCCAGCTACTTGAAAGGCTGAGATGGAAGGATTGCCTGAGCCCAGCAGGTTCAGTGGCCATGATCATGACAATGAAGTTAAGCCTGGGCAACAGAGTGAGACTGAATAAATAAATAGATAAATACATTGAGAGATTTACTTTATTAATACATTGAGGATTGAGAGACTACTTATTTATGTATTTATCTTACAAAAAGATTCATGTAAAAATGTTTATTACTATAGTATTATTATTTACAATTCATAAATTGAAAGCATTTCAACGTTAAACAGAAGAGAAAAAATTAAGCTCCATTTCCTGGAAAGAATTTCGTATAGTAAATTAAAATTATGTTTTTTGTTGTTGTTGTTGTTGTTGTTGTTGTTGTTTTGAGTTGGAGTCTCACTCTGTTGCCTAGGCATGCCCACGGCCACTGCAGCCTCGACCTGCTGGACTCAGACAATCTTTCCGCCTCAGCCTTCCAAGTAACTGGAGCTACAGGCATGTACTACCATGCCCGGCTAATTTTTTATTTTATTTTTTATTTTGAATTGAAGTTTCACTCTATCGCCCAGACTGGAGTGCAGTGGCATGATCCTGGCCACCGCAGCCTCGACCTGCTGGGCTCCGGCGATCCTTCAGGCGATCCTTCCGCCTCAGCCTTCCAAGTAGCAGGAACTATGGGTATGCGCTACCACGGCTGGCTAATTTTTGATTTATTGTAGAGATGAGGTCTCGCCAAGTTGCCCAAGCTGGTCTCGAAGCCCTGAGCTCAGGCAATCCTCTAGCCTCGGCCTCCCAAAGTGCTAAAATTATGTTTTGAAAAATATTTAGCCGCACTGGAACATGCTCATCTTTGTATGATGTTGACTGACCAAAAACAAAAACATAGTTATATGCATTAGTATAGTAATTTTAAATAAATTAATGTACAAAACTGATTTGAAGGCAGCATCAAATGTTAATTGCAGACTTATGGGTAATTTTAAATATTTTTTACCTCTTTCTGTATTTTCTAATTTTTTATAATGAATATTATAGTTGAGAGAGAAGATAACAAGACACACTTATGCTATAGATATCTTTATAAAACTAGTGTTTCTGAATTTTTCCAGAAAAAAGGGGCAGAAATCAAAACAGAAAACTAAAATTTAGAAATAGATTGCTCTTTTTTTGTTGTTATAGAAGGATTTTTTTTCTCATTAAAAAATCAAAACAAATAAGTATTTTTTTCTTTATTCTTTGAAAATGTTTTCTGCTAGTTCAGACCTTTTACTTTAATTCTCTGAAAGAGATGAGGGCTAGATTAAAATATTTTATTTACATATCATATGATCAAGGATAAAATGGAAAGAATTTCAATTTGAAAAATTAATTTTAAAATCTAAATTTTTAACACCATAGCTTGTGGTTTCCTGTATTTCTTAAAGAACTAAATTGGAGGTAGGAAAAGAAACAAGTAAGTCTGGCTATTTTTAAAGTGAGGTCACCTCTCTGAAATTCTATCATCAGACTTGTAGATTTGAAGTACTTAGTGTTTTGCATTAAACTCAGAAACAGTTGAAAAGTCGGTGCAGACTGTACTGTTTAATGCAATGCATTTGACAATGCATATATATTTTCACATACAGAAAGTTCACTTTCCCTGAGGTACTGCCTAGGGGTGTCTAGATGGGGATCCTTGCAGTAATTTAGACTTATGTTTTATGGATGTTTTGTATTTAAGACATGGTCTGATCGATTAAGCATCTAGTCTATGAATTATTTGACAGTGCTATGTAACCAAATTTGTTAAATGGCAGATTCATTATGTCACCTCTTTTCTTATTTATTTACCTTAGTGAGACTTATAGCTTTTAAAATTGTATATTTTGTCCCTATCATCTCTCCCACCTCCCCCTTTATCCCTACTTATATTTAAATGTGTGCAATATAAAGGAGTGTTCTGATATTTATCCAAATCTTGATTTTTCTTGGTAAAAAGTTAACACAGTTTGCATCATTTCACTTTTTTAATCTTTTCAAATAAGGCTGACAGCCCCAAATTCTATATAGAAGGCATTGCTCTTCAATCACACCTCATATATCTGGCATTATTGGGAAATGAGGTTTCCATATTATTGAATTTTCCAGATAATTCTGCTGAGTTCGGTGTGCTTTCGTTGCTTGCCTACCATGTGGCAAGCACAGAAGACATAAAGCCGAGTAAATAAGACCTTAAAAGCTCATGGCCTGGGGGCCAGGGGCTGCGGTGGGCCTGCCACACACAGACTTTAATAACTGTAGTACAATGTGCTAAGCACTATGATGTAAATATGCACTAAGTGTTGTGGAAATAGAAATGAAGAGAATATTAATTTGGGGAAGGGTAAAGGACCTTCGGGGAAGCGTCTCAGAGTAGGTCACCTCTGAGTTGAGCTTTTCAAGATGGCTAGAAACTTTCTATAAGCAAAAAAGGTGGCGGGGGGGGGCAGAGAGAAGGAAGGAGAGAGATATTAAGAGGAAAAGGAAGAGGAAGAGGAAGAGAAGAGAAGAGGTGTATTAGAAGAAATATTCCTAAGCACTAAAATGTTTAAATGTATAATGAATTAAATAATACAAATAAAATGATCAATGCTAGTGTTACTATGAATAATAGCAGCCAGCACTTATGCATTTAATGGACACCCACCATGTGTCTGGCACTGTGCTAAGCGCTTTACTTGAATTAAATCTTTCACAAATATATGTATTATGTATTCCCCAAAGAAAATGTGCTATGTATAAGCCAACCTTTTCCTAATACTCTGCTATGACTGTAAATGTCTGTACTCCATTGTAAAAACATTTTCAGCTAGCCTGCTTGATGTCATTAGTCACCTTCACTACTTGGATATATTTAGTTAGGCTGTCATCATACCAGTTCACAGTCAGCTTCATATTTACATCATCTGCCCCCTTCCTCTTCTCTAAGATTTCTCTAAGATTCTTCAGTGGAGACATATGAGAATGTACACTGACAATTTCTACTCAGGAAGATTTCCTGGGCTCTTGAGAGCAGTGTCAGAGCAGAACACTCAAATGGTAGATAATGTTGTCTTGAGGGCATCTGGGGCAGGCACATAAGCATAGTTTGAATGTCTTCAGTGTGCAGAGATCATCCCTTATTTAAGTGGTTCTTAAATGGGGTGATTGGTCTCCAAGGAGACATTTAGCAATGTGTGGAGGCATTTTGGATTGTCACAATTGATAGGGGGTGAGATGTGTGTGCATGCTACTGGCCTTTAGTCGGGAGATATGCTGGACTGGTGATGTGGGTAGGGACGCTGCTAAGCCTTCTAAAATGGCAAGGACAACTCCTCGATTCTACAAAGAGTGATCTGATCAAAAATGTCCATAGTATCAAATCTTACTCTATTGAAGATTTAAGATATACGCCTAAAAGTGAAAATGATTTGTGCTATAAAATATGAGTTAATTTTTCTTTGCCAATTTCATATTTTTGGATCATAACATTCATATAAGAAAGAGCTCTTAGGATCTTGTGCTGGGTACTTTTCCTCATTCACCGGGGCATAAAAAATGGCTGGACTATCTATTTAATAGTCACATATCTCTTTTTCTTGCTGAATGAGGGGCCTCCTGAGGGGATACCTGGTAGCTCATGTTTAAATTTCTTTACAGGGAAAAAAATATGGGATGAGGTAATTCCAAGAAACCTGGTAAATATTAAAAATGCCTTGGCAATTAAAAAGTTTCTGCAAAGGGAAAAGTGATTGAATTTTCTTAGTGAGAATTCAACTTGTTTCATTTCTGCCATGATTTTCAGTCAATTACCGCTAATATCACTATAATTTTTGTAACTTTTGAAAACATCATAAAATCAGATATTCTGAAAATTAATGCTTAGTAAGATTTACAGAATTTTACAATTTCATATTTGGGGACTAAAAGAGATTTACTATTTGAAAACATCAATCAGAGAACAAATTCAAAATCTAAGACGTAAGTGAAAGCTGCTCATGAGAGAAACTTTTGACATGGCACACTCCAGAGAATATCATTTGTTAACTTGTAGTTACTTAAGTGGTATGATGTCATATACCCAGAGAGAGATGTATACTTTCTCCTTGGGTGGCCATCATTACATTTTTACCAGACTTGATAAGCTATTAAAAGAACAAAGGAGATGGAAGGAAGTGAAATAGTTATAATAATAAAAACATTGGGGCAAGTGGATATCATTGTGAAACGTGAGGTTTCTGCCTCATCAAAATGGAGTAATATAGGAACTTTTTCTCTAAAATGTATGTGTGTATCTTCCAGACAATTTCCTAAACCTTTTCTTAGCCAGTTTTAGTGCTTCATGATTAAATAGTAGAGTGGCTATACTTCTTGGTTAATTATCCCTTTGGTTTCTCTTTATATACATATATACAACAATGTGGCTATACTCTTGGTTAACTGTTCTTTTTCTTTCTTTTTACATACATCTATAACTATATACATACATATATGTATACATATATAATTGAAACTATAATGACCAGTAGACTATTTCTCTTTTATTGTCTCTTATTGTTGATTATATAATTTCATTTCTTTTTTATCAGGTTTCAACTTAATTTTTTCTCTAATTGAATTTAGGAGTGAAGGTTTCTTACAGATTTTATATGGATATGTTCCCAAAATTAAAGGAAATAAATGAATTCTCATATCTAAAATATATAAGTACAGCTTACTAAATAACTTTTACAGTGATAATTACATAAACTGTTTCTGACCATAATTATGCATACAACTTACTATATATACACTTACACATCATACATATGTTTTGGTAAGAAAATTACAATTATAGTAATTTGTATAGTACTTTTATTAGTGTATCCTTTTGTCTTTGTAGTAGATTTATGAGATAGAGATTATTTTAATCTTCATTTAAAGAAGAAACAGGAATTCAGAAAGGTGACTTTAAAGAACATAATTTTTTTTTTTTTTTGAGTTGGAGTCTCACTCTGTCGCCCAGACTGGAGTGCAGTGGCCGCTCCCGACCACCACAGCCTCGACCTGCTGGGCTCCGGCGATCCTTCTGCCTCAGCCTTCCGAGTAGCTGGAACTACAGGCGTGCGCTACCACACCCGGCTAATTTTTTTGATTTATTGTAGAGATGAGGTCTCGCCAAGTTGCCCAGGCGGGTTTTGAACCTGCGGGCTCAGGCAATCCACTCACCTCAGCCTCCCAAGGCGCAGGATTACAGGCTGAGCCACCGAGCCCGGCTCATAATTATTTTTGAAACACAAACAAACTGTAAGTATAGTGAGTGATTGTTGAAATTAAGCAGGAAACAATTCCATCTTTAATTATTCTTGAATTCATGAAGGTAGACTTACAGTGCGGCTCTTTAGAAAATTCATGCGTCCTACACCTTAGGTAACAGGAAGATGCCAGTGAAAAATATTTGTTAATAATATTTTTGAAATAAGCAAAAAAGTGTTTTCCATGAGTCTGTAATACAGAAACCCTGATAAAACAGAGTACAACAAAAAATGAATGGGTTTACTATTTAGTGCATATTAGTTTTTCAATGGCTCTTTCTAAAAAGCGATTTAATTCATAAAGAATATTTGCCTTTGAATTCTAAGGATACTATTATAGAGAGGTGACTCAGTATATGTTTATTTTAGAAGATTTTCAGTATCGCCCACACACCTCTTCTTATTCTGAAATAGTGTGAGATAGTCTATATTCTACATAAGAATTTAAATGCTTCCTATAATGTTTTTTGCATTAATGAAAAATACCTCTACTTGACTTTGTACCAACTCTCCCAAATTTTACACTATTTCTCCTTTCTATGTCTTAACCATGTTCACTAATGTAAAACTTTGCTTTCAGTCTCTTCACTTTCTCATATTTATCCTTCAACTCATTGTGATTTTATTTCTGTAACTTCACTCAGCTGATCAGCCACCAATAGCTTCCTTGCTACCAGAGCTTCTAGTTTTCCTCAGTATTTGACATTGTTAATTATTCTCTGTTTAACATGTAAAATATCCCAACGAAGGGGGGTATATTCATTTCCTAGGGTTGATGCTACAAATTACTAAAAACTTGGGTGGCTTAATGAAACAGAAAGTTATTTTCTAACAACTCTGGAGGATGGAAATCCAAAATCAAGGTGTTGCTAGGGCCACGAGCCCTCCTAAACCTTTAGGGGAAGTTCCTTGCCTCTTCTAGCTTCCTGTAGCTCCGGTGTTCCTTGGCTGTGTGAGCATATTGTATTTCCAATCTCTTCCTCCATCTTCATGTGGCTATCTTCCTTCTGTGTGTTTTCCTTCTGTTTGTCTCTATCTTTGTGTTTCTCTTCTTCCTCTATGGATACCAAATGTATTGGAATAGGGCCCTTCTCATCTTAACTCGATTACATTTGCAAAGATCCTATTCCAAGTGAGATCACATTTCCAGGTATCAGGAATTAGGACTTCAGCATATTTTTTTAAAGACACGATTCAACCCATACTAGGGACATCTGTCTAATCCCCCTAAAAGTCAGTTAGTGCTTAATAAGAGAAATGAAATCATTGTGAATGATAAGGTATAGGATTCTATTATAGGGATTTGACTTTCTGCAATCATGGGACCTGGTTAGAGAGCTCATGTGAGGTCGTTGCTTCTGCATCTGGTGATGGGTCTAAAATTGGTACTATGGGCAACTGGGGGAAAAATGGATATAGGGTTGTAGAGGGCAAGGGAAACTAGAACTTTGCAGCATAAGCTGGAACCCCAAGGACAAATTAGAACCCATGTGTGTCTCATGCATTAGAGGCTCCAACTTTAGGGATTTGTGTGGCCTGCAGGGGAAGCTGGTAAACGTCACCATCGTGTTTGCACAGCCTTTGCTTGGGATGTAGAGAAACTGAAGAAGGTGATCTTGCAGGAGGAATTGTGCACCAGGATTTGGAGGAGCTGATGTCCACTAGGACCTGGAAGACCTGCAGGCTCTGCTACTCCCAACAAAAAGGAGGCCAGTGACAATGTGTGTGAGCTGCAGAAAGCCCGCAAGCACCTTGGCTAGGCATTTTTCCTCACTTAGTAAAGTAAACCAAACATTCACTCTTGGAGCATCTGGGCCATTAGCAGTAATTTTCCACTGGCTTTTGTTGTGTAACAGGGGACTACTAAGAGGTGTTCCAAGTGATCTCTTGTATTCCAAGCATATTCCTTGGTACCCATATTGTGGTAGCATCAGTCCAATTTCCTCTTGACATTTGGGATCGCTCAACCACATAGTATAACTTCATATTGGCTTGTTGTTTCACTGGCATGAGGATCCCAGAGTGGCCAGTGGCTGTTTCAACTTCCTCTTTAATAGAACCATCACTATATTCATTAGTGTCAGCATTGTACCATTGGGAACTAAGAGCTCTGGACCAACATAGCCCCATGGTTTGGGAATCAGAAGCAAAAATGTTGCTAGTTGGATCACATAGAGTGAGTGAGAGGAAACATTTCCATTTCCACCCCTTCATTTCCATACCGTGAGACATCCTGCTATGAGAGAAACAGCCATACTAGCAATGCTGGTTACTGACTAAGATCATATAAAGCTTCTTGAAGAATATTAGCTCATTCTTGTAAGATATTAGTGCCCAACTGGTGGCATAACTGAGTCTTCAAAAGGACATTCCACTGTCCTACTAGGCCTGTTGCTTCAAGATGATGAGAAACAGGAAGATCAGTGAATTCCACAAACAGGAGCCCGTTTTCTACTTCAATTGCTGTAAAATGAGTTTGTTGATCAGGAGCTATGTTGAGTAGAATTCCATGAATAAGTGAATAAGACATTCTTATGTTCATGGGTAGTGTCTTTGGGAGAAGCATCATAGACAGAGAAAGCAAATTCGCACCCAGAGCACCTGCTCCAGAGAATGCAAAGCACTGCCCTTCCAGTACTGAGGGAAATGGCCTAAGATAATCAGCCACACACAAAGTGTCTGTCTAATCCCCCTAAAAATTCCTCAATAAGGATTTATTGTAGAGATTTGACCTTATGCAGTCTTGGAGCTAAACAGTTGCTCTGCATCTGACACTGGGCCTTAGGTCCACAGGGCAGACAGTAAGAAAGGGATGATGGATGTGAGCTGGGGGAAACAAGGACAAAGCAGAACCTGTGAAGATACTCTGGAACCTGTGAGGACAAACTGGAAATATCTCCAAGCTCCATCTTATTTTATTTTATTTTATTTATTTATTTTTATTTTTTTGAGTTGGAGTGTCACTCTGTCGCCCAGACTGGAGTGCAATGGCCTTTGAGTTGGAGTCTCACTCCATCGTCCAGACTGGAGTGCAATGGCCACTCCCGGCCACCGCAGCCTCGACCTGCTGGGCTCCGGCGATCCTTCCACCTCAGCCTTCCAAGTAGCCGGAATTACAGGCGCGCGCTACCACGCCCGGCTAATTTTTTGATTTATTGTAGAGATGAGGTCTCGCCAAGTTGCCCAGGCGGGTCTCGACCCCACGGGCTCAGGCAATCCACTCACCTCAG
>CAUYQG010016394.1:0-26815 GCA_963574415.1 Tarsius wallacei
CAAAAGGAAAGAAACATTGTCTATTGCATGTTTATTTTAGGAAAAAGGATCTTAATATTTTGTAACTTGCTTTTTACTTTTTTTATGAGATTCATGTGAAATCATATAACAGGGAGGATTCCCCTGGTAGTAATATAAAATACATGGTGGGCAGGGAGGGGGATGAACTGGTGACAGACAGTATTTCTCAGTTGTTTGAGGGTGGCAAGTCTATCTTATCCATCATCGAGCCCCCAATGCCTAGCATAGAGTGCCATACATAACAGGGACTCAGATTTTTGTGGAATCCTGTTTTTCCCTTTCTCTTTCTCAATATGGTACACCTCTAATTAGTCAAATGAAAAGCTATGAATGACCTTTCAGACTAAGAGTTCAAGGACAGTAACCTAAGTGCTGACTCCACTTACCCAAAGCCAGACAGTAATTTGAATTGAACAGAGGGGAAGGCCTTCATCAGAGAGTTGAGGGACTTGCTGAATACAGAAGGTGGGGCCTGTCAGCAAGGAGGTGAGCATTTGGCATGAGAAGCAGTGAGGAGAAATGCAAGAGATGTGGGCCAGGAAACTGAGGATGGCCCTTTCGATGTATCTTGGATGCTGGGGTTTGGGCTTGGGATTTATTAAATAAGATTAAATATGTCAGAAACCTTTAGTGCATGGGCTGTTCATTTTTGCCTATTCCAATACTACGGGGGTAGGGGGGATATAAATGAAGGGATTATTTGTCCAGAGGCAAATAGTTGACCTGGAAACTCTCCTCCTTCTTGGATGTCAGAGCAAAGATGTCTTGCACCCGCAGGACAGTGAGGGATCTGAGGCTGGTGTTGGAAAACAGGAAAAATTGAGTGTCGGGTGGTGTCTGACAGTTTAATAAAGACAGGAATAAGCACAAGAGCCTTTGGGGTTAAACAGACCTGGATCCAAAGTCAGGTTCAGATGCTCACTAGCCAGTCATTGCATATGCCTCCCTGTCTACAAAGTGGAAACAGCAGGTTCTTCCAACATTTTGTGACAATTAGAAGCAATATTTATTTCTATAGCATAGCACAGTATTAGTACTTAAGCTGTGTTTAATACAGGATGACTATTATCGTCCTTTAATAACTAACATTGCTTAAAATTCCCTGAAAATTAGATAAAACACTAAAGTTAAAAGGAGACACCCCTGACACAGAAAACCAAGATGGTACCATGGGTAAACTAAGCAATGATAAAACTGAAAGTTGGCTCAGACTGTTTTACTCCTCAGAACTAAGTAGTCCTTAAAAGTAGTATATTTGTGGGGGATGGTGGCGTGCACATGTAGTCCCAGCTATTCAGGAGGCTGAGGCAGAAGGATCACTTGAATCCAGGAGTTGGAGGTTGCAGTGAGCTATGGTTGAGTCTGAGAATAGCCACTGCACTCCAGCCTGGGTGACACAGAAAGAAGCTGTCTCTAAAAATAAAAAACTTAGGCCTATAATCCCAGCACTTTGGGAGGCCAAGGTGAGAGGATCGCCTGAGCCCGTGGGTTCAAGACCAGCCTGGGCAACTTGGCCAGACCTCATCTCTACAATAAATCAAAACATTAGCCAGGCATGGTGGTGTGTGCCTGTAGTTCCAGCTACTTGGAAGGTTGAGGCAGAAGCATCGCCTGAGCCCAGCAGGTTAAGGCTGCGGTGGCTAGGAGCATGCCACTACCCTCCAGCCTGAGTGACAGAGTGAGACTCCAACTCAAGAAAAAAAAATTTTTTTTAATTTTTAAAGTAGCATACTAGTTGTGAGTGTCTAGAAGGTAATACTATCCTCCTCAGTAGATGCTCAAAAACATGAAAACTGAACAAATATACTAGGGGGTGGGAGGATCTATGCTGAGGGTAGTAGTGACGCCTTACAAATACCAGATAACGGTGCTGAGACCATCACGTTCAAGGTCCAGCATGCCACCAGGATTGACCGATGCTTGGTTTCTGAGCAGACCAGAAACTTGCATAAAGCTCCCTTTTACCCAGAGGCAGGGGTCTCAAAGTGGCCATCATCACTGGCATGGACAGTCCCTTCTGTCACACTCGAGGCTCCCCCACCCCGTCCGGAAAGCACATCCGCCACATGTTCAATCATCCTACTTACTGGAAACCACAGGTGTGAAACACAGGTGTGTTCACAGGTGTGACCAGGCACGGCCCCTGTCCCTCCTTATCTCAGCTGAGGGGTTCCTGCCTAGGACAACGTCCAGAACCCGCTGTCCCGAGCAGGCCAGGTGGACAGATTCACGGCAGGACGGTGGATGGAGGATCAGTTCTGACCACCTGGCCCCGCATGTCACACACCTCTCTAGAAACTCTCTGTCCCCCATCTTCCCCACCCCACCCCCCAGCCTTGGGTACCGCCGGGACTGAGGACATGCAAGCGTCCACTTCGCTTCACTGAAGCCGCGCGGATCTCAAACTCCCGCCGGCGGGTCTGAGTCTGTCCCTCCTGCAGGGCCCCCGTGCCACGCCCCTTCCCTCCCAGCCTCGCCCCTTCCCAGCCACGCCCCCAGTCGCGCAGCGGGCGGGGCGGCGTGTACCTGCGGGCCCCGACCTGGCTGTGCAGGGTGAATGCACCGTCCCGGCGAGGGGCGGTTGGGGACTTCGGGGGCCCTGGGAACCGGGCGGCCGGACCTAGGACAGGAGCGCACGAGGACCGGGGTGCCAGGGCTGGAGGACAGGGGCGTCGAGCCGGGGACAGGGAGGCCAGGATGGTGGAGGGGCTGGACTTGGGGGCAGGGGTGGTCCGGAGGACAGGAAGGCCGGGGTGGGGAGGAGACCGGAAGACAGAGAGGAGTGTGGGGGAGGTAGGTGGCGGGGTGTGGCGCAGAAGACGGATGTTATGGGGGACCGGAGGACAGGGAAGCGGGCGGGTGGGGGATACCTGGAGGGCGGGGAGGCGAGCTCCCGGGGCACAGAGCCCTCTGACCTTGGGCCCCTCCCTGAGAGGTGGGTGGGACAGAGACAGGTCCCTGGCCAGTCTGCAGTCCCCGAAGGAGACTTTCCAGTTTTCTGTGTTTGCATTTTCTGCACTTTACAGAAGTCGTGCATGTCCTTGTGAGTGGGACAAATAGAAAATGAAGTGAAGCAAAAGGAAAGAAACATTGTCTATTGCATGTTTATTTTAGGAAAAAGGATCTTAATATTTTGTAACTTGCTTTTTACTTTTTTTATGAGATTCATGTGAAATCATATAACAGGGAAGGTACTGAAATTTTCTTTTTACTTAGTTTGATATGACCATTTTACTACTTGGAAATTACAAAACTTTTTTTTTTTTTTTTTGAGTCAAGGCCTCACTCTGTTGCCCAGTCTGAAGTGCAGTGGCACCATCACAGCTCATTGCAGCCTTGGCCTCCTGGGTTCAGGTGATCCTTCTTCCACCTCAGCCTCCTGAATAGCTGGGACTACAGGCACTTGCCATCATTCCTGGCTAATTTTTTTTTCCCCCTTTAAAGATGAGGTCTTGCTATGTTGCCCAACTGGAAAACTTTTTTTTTTTTTTGAGTCAGAGTCTCATGGCCACCATAGCCTCGACCGGCTGGGCTCAGGCAATGCTTCCTCTTCAGCCTTCCAAGTAGCTGGAACCACAGATGTGCGCCACCATGCCTGACTGATTTTTTTATTTCTTGTAGAGATGAGGTCTCACCATGTTGCCCAGGCTGGTCTCCAACCTGTGGGCTCAGGCAATCCTCCTGCCTCTACCTCCCAAAGTGCTGGGATTACAGGCGTGAGCCACCGCGCCTGACGGCAGACCATTTTTAAAGTTAAAGAAGTACGTTGCGGTTGCAACAAAGAAGATGAATACATAAAGTGAAACCCTCTGCAACACAGCAGTGCAGAAAGTGAAAATTCATTTCTGCTCCCATTTTTCAGTCCCACTTTCAGAGATAAAGTTTCTGATGGCTGAACACTGTTCATCTGCATGGATATCACATGGATTTCCTCAACCCTCTAGTGTTAGATGTTCCATACAGCAAATAACGTGATTGTCAAGGTGAAATCTTGACACAGTCCTTGTGCATTAGTTTACATTCCTAGAAAACAGTGGCTGCGGGACACAAGGCGACCACACACACAGTGGAGTTGGCTCCAGGAAGCTCTTTCCTGGAATCTGCAGCTCAGCGAGGCCCTGAACTCCCACACTTCTGCTATCTGTGAGCAAACCTGAGACCCAGAGAGTGGATGGCAGCCAAGCCCTTGTGAAGTCCAGATTGTTGGCTTGGTGCTCTTTTAATTCTACAGCATAACGTTTCCCAAACTTCTCTTGGATCGTGTATTCCCAGGACCCAAGTAGCACCTAAAATGGCTTGAGAGTCACCTGTGTAGAAATCAGGGCAGACATTGGATCGGGAGAGTGGTCATATTCAGGGCGAGATGGAGGACAGGTGAGACAAGGAAGCCAGGGAGGCCAGAGGGCATGTATTCACTCCTGGGATTCCAAGTATGGGGCATCAGAGTATGTGACCATGTGTTCTTGGAGCAAGAGTGACGGAACCTGGAGAGTGGCAGAAGGGGCTGTCCAGTCTGGGATGATGGCCACTTTGAGACTCTGGCCTTTGGATAATATGGGTGTTTAGGACTTTGGGGAAGACTGAGGTGGAATCAAACTGGGTGTTTTGTTCTGTTGTTTTCCAGTCTCTTCATTACCTCTTTCCAGGGTCTTTCTCTGTTAGTTACTTTCAAAGGGCAACTACTTGGTACTGACTTAATGAACTGGTTACTTTGCTGCACCAGGTTCTCTGCCCTCCCATCAGTCTCATAGGAACGCATCACAGCTGCAGGGCGACAGCCAGAGTGACACGAAGCTCCTGTAGCCACCTGGAAAGTGCCCCAGCACGTCCACAAACAGAGAGCAGCCTGGCTCCATTTAACCTCTTGGCCAGAATTTCCTTGGCCGTCCTCCCTTGTCACCACCCTCTGCACTCACTCCAGAGGGGTCACTGTCCAGAGTAGGGCTGCCCAGTAAACTATGACATGCGCTATTATGGAAGTCATTGTAAACTTTGCAGCCAACTAAAAAAAATAGAATAAAATGATACATGTGAAATTTCATTTTATTTTTTTATTTTTTTTTAGTTGGAGTCTCATTCCATTGCCCAGGCTGGAGTACAGTGGCATATTCACGGCCACCCCAGCGTCGACCCACTGGGCTCGGGCAATCCTTCCATCTCAGCCTTCCAAGTAGCCAGAACTACAGGCACCCGCTACCATGCTTAGTTAATTTTTGATTTATTGTAGAGACGAGGTCTCGCCAAGTTGCCTGGGCTGGTCTCAGGCAATCCACTCTCCTCAGCTTCCCAAAGTGCTGGGATTATAGGCTGAGCCACCGAGCCCAGCCAAATTTTATTTTTAACAAGACTTCTTACATTATCCCTGAAGTATTATAATACATGTAATCATATGAAAATTTATTAATGAGATATTTTACATTCTTTTTGTACTAAGTCTTCAAAATTTGGAGTGGATGTTACACTTAAAACTCACCTTGATCTGTCTTTAGGTTTTACAAACTTTACAGTTGAAAATGTAGACTCACATGTGTTGTTACAAAGAAACTTAAAAGTTTTCCAATAATGAAATTAAAAGCTTCCTAATTTAAATTCATTAAAATGAAACACAATTAAAAGTCAGATTCTAGGCTGGACACAGTGGCTCATGCCTGTAATCCCAGCACTTTGGGAGGCCAAGATGGGAAGATCGATTGAGCCCAGGAGTTCAAGGCCAACCTAGAAAACATAGTGAGAACCCTCCATCTCTACAAAAAAAAAAAATTCAGAAATTAGCCAGGCATGTTGGTGTGCACCTGTAGCCTTAGCTACTTGAGAGACAGAAGCAAAAGGATCCCTTGAGCACAGAAGTTCAACATTACAGTGAGCTATGATTCTACCACTGCGCTCCAGCCTAAGCAATAGAGTAAGACCCCCTCTCAAAAGAAAAGTTATTTTCTCAGTTCTCCTGGCACCTTTCAAATGCTAGAGAGCCACATGAGCTGGTGACAACAGCACTGAGCTGGCAGCTTGAGACATCCAGACAACGAAATGGAATCAGTCCCTCATGGGCCACCACCCAGCCACCAGAATTCCTCATCAGGCATGAAGCCAAATCCACTGCTAACACTCAGAGGAAAGCTGAGCAGAATCAACTTAGACTGAAGTAACCTACTGCAGGTAATCAGTTCGAGAAAGAAAGGAAAGTGACCAGCCATGGAGCTGGGAGGAAAAAAAGACATCCTGGACCACTGGCAGCATCTGCCCAGATCTCCCGAGAGAAGGGGCTTAGCTCACATTCTCTGCCGCACAGATGCCTGAGTCAGAACATGCTGGCCCAAGGCCACTAAACCTCAACTCAGGACTCCCTGGCTCCCTAAGTTCCGTTGTGATTGTCATTTGGATTCCATGGGACTCAACCTAAGGGGAAAACATTACTAACCATTTTGATGGAAGACTTCATTCCCATGCCAGTTATGCTCATGGATTGTTGACTTGTATAGGTTTATCACATGCCTGGCCCTTAAACTTGACTGGTGTAGCCTTTCCTTGACCTATGAAGTTACTGTGTATTTCTGGACCTGTGAGCCTATGGTCTAATCCTGGATGCTGTGTAAATACTGCAGTACTGGTCGGGCACGGTGGCTCACACCTATAATACCAGTACTTTGGGAGGCCAAGGTGAGGGGATTGCCTGAGCTCACAAGTTCAAGACCAGCCAGGGTAACTTGGCGAGACCTCATCTCTACAATAAAACAAAAAATTAGCCGGGCGTGGGGGTGCCAGTTTCAGCTACTTGGAAGGCTGGAGTGGAAGGATCGCCTGAACCCAGCAGGTAGAGGCTGCGGTGGCCGTGAGTGTGCCACTTGCACTCCAGTTTGGGTGACAGAGTGAGACTCCAACTCAAAAAAAATTACTGCAGTACCACCGAAGCACCCCACCTCATGATGCTTCTTCAAAAACAGCCCATTGACCTCCTAGTAGCACTCAACCCCACTGACCTTCTTTTTGGCTCAAAATTTTTACAAGGACTTCTAGTGTGCACGGCATATCACAGCCTGCAGGGAGTATTCCCGTTCTGTCTTTTGTGCCTCACCATAAAATGTAACCAAGGCAGGACCAGAATGATAGTCCTCTCTGTTTGAAGGCAGACAGATCTTGTTTCAGATCCCGACTCCTAGGTCCTTTGCTAAACCTCTCAGCCTGTTTCCTTGTCTGCAGGATATAGAAGTCCCTACTCTAGGGCTGCTGGAAAGATCCAACGAAGAAATGCTCCTTCCTCCCTTTGCACAGGGCTGAGCTGGCAGGAGCAGCGGCTGTTCCCAACGCCCCCTGCCGCATGGCGGTCACAGTACGCTCAACAATAAATTGGCCTGGGCCGGGCTCGGTGGCTCAGCCTGTAATCCCACGCTTTGGGAGGCCGAGGTGAGTGGATTGCCCAAGCCCACAGGTTCAAGACCTGCCTGGGCAACTTGGCGAGACCTCATCTCTACAATAAATCAAAAAATTAGCCCGGCATGGTAGCGCGCGCCTGTAGTACCAGCTACTTGGAAGGATGAGGCAGGAGGATCGCCAGAACCCAGCAGGTTGAGGCTACGGTGGCCGGGAGCGGCCACTGCACTCCAGTCTGGGCAACAGAGTGAAACTCCAACTCAAAAAATAAAAAATAAAAAATGAGTTGGCCTGGCCCTTCCGATTTGCATGGTTTACACACGCGGGCAAGCAGAGGGCAGACTGAGGCCAGGTGTGATAAGCACAGAGTCAGTGGTGTAGGTCTCAGAAAGGAAGAGACACTGGAGAAGGACATGTGAGCGTCTGGAAAATAAAGGGGCTTTGTCTGAGTGTTTTGGTGCATGATTCTGGGAGCTTGAGAGGAAGAACAGTGTGTGAGCACCTGTAAGCGAGGTGGGGGTGCCGATGGGATCTATCAACCGGAGCAGAGATGTCCCCCTGGGTGGTGGGACACTCAGTTCTGCACAATAGTCAGCCATGCAGGACTGCAGAAACTCTATAGATACACACGTTTCATTTAAAAATTAAGTCAGAGTTCAAACCTTTTCTTTTCTTTTCTTTCTTTTTTTTTTTCTTTTTGAGTTGGAGTCTTACTCTGTCACCCAGCCTCGACCTGCTGGGCTCCAGCAATCCTTCCACCTCAGTCTTCCAAGTAGCCGGAACTACAGATACGCTCTACCACGCCCCGATAATTTTTTTTGTTTGATTTAGTGTAGAGACGAGGTCTCACCAAGTTGCCCGGGCTGGTCTCAAACCCATGGGCTCAGGCAATCCACTCGCCTCGGCCTCTAAAAGTGCTGGGTTTTCAGGCTGAGCCACCAAGCCCAGCCTTTTTTTTTTTTTTTTTTTGAGATGAAATCGCCCTATGTTGCCTAAGCTGCTGGTCTAAAACACCTGGGTTAAAGCAATCAAAGTGCTGGGATTACAGGTGTGAGCCACCATGCCCGGCCCAGAGTTCAAACCCTAAACCCCAAAAGTGTGTATAGGAAGGAGATTCTGTAAATGACTCGAGTTGTTGAGCAAAGATATATTTCCCTGTTACTGAGGTGGGTTTATGGAGGGTCTTCTGGACATTTGTCACAACGTGACAGTGGGAGGCTATTTCAACTCCTGATAAGATGTGCCAGGCTGAGAGCCACATTTGAGGAGCATATGTTTTTTGAAAGTTTGCTTGAAGACCAGAAACAGGAGTCAGGAATGTTCTAGAACTAAAGAATAAAGGCAAGAAGGTGGCGGCATGACTGGAGAGGGAGACCAAAGCAGGAGCAGGAACCTGGGAGGATGAGGGAGAGAGAAGCCCGACCTACGCCGAGTAACCTTTTAGTAGGATAAGTAGGATGAGTAAGGAGGAGCGGGGGTCTAAGGTCCACATCAGGGAAGCCGCTGGGCAGGGCTGTGGGTGCCCTAACTCCCCTCACAGCCTTGGAGCCCTGAATGTTTTCCAGTCGACATTCCCAGATATCAAAGGTACAGAGATAAGACACACTCCCTGCCCTCAGGAAGCTCACAGTAGAGAAAACAACTGATGTATGCGGGGCTCAAGTGTGTGCTGCTAGGCCAGGGATAGCAGACTAGGCGTGGTGACGTCAGAGGCTCTTAGAGAACCCAGCCATGTTGGGGCAGGACAGAGTGCTGGGCAAGGCCCATCAGGCTGGTCTGAGGCAGGAAGAGGCTCTCAGGGCCCCTCTGACACCTGGAAATATTTTAGCAAAAATTTAGCCAGAGTTGATCTTGAGGTTACCCTGTTGTCATTGACACAGCTTCCTCTGGCAGGATCACCCACCATCTGCGAAACCACTGTGTCAGCCATCCAAGGAACCCTGGGCGCAAGACTTCCAGCCACCTGTATCCTGAGGTCTGCTTCCTCTTGTCCCTGGCATCTCTGGGTTGACCACACCTCGAGTCACTCTTCCATCTTGGTTCCTCTTCACTGGGATGGGGGTGGGGCTCATAGTCCCTGTTTTCTCTGGTGTAAATCATGGTTCAGGAAGTCTCATCAGGTGCAGTGTTCCTGAAAGATTCGTTGGTGGCATTAAACCTCTAACGGTGCCTTCCCAGAGCATGCTGCCTGCCTGGGCTACCACACAATCAGGGGACCACCAGGACCTGGAATCCAGGTCTAGCTTTGAGAGAGGCCTCTTTCTCCTGGACCAGTTTCCCAAGTCCACCACCCTGTGCCAGACCTTTCCTGAGGCACCCAGGATGTGGGCCTTGGAACACAGGAAATGGGACCTTCTTCCAAGGCAGGGAGCATGTCTCTCCATCCTGCATCCCTGGGTAGGCATGAAGCAACTCAGAAGCTTCCTTGCCAGAAAAACAGAGGTAAGAACTTCCACCTCATGAAAAGCGCCATCCTGGAGGTGCTGGATAGAGGCCATGCTACCCACCTAATGGGGTCATGGGAGGTGACAAGGCCACCAAGTATCTGCTGTGTGCTGATGAGGTGGGTCAGGGTGGACCCCTATTGCCCCTGGCCTCTGCACTCAGGCTCCCTCCCTATGAGGCAAGTGTGGCCATGACCTCTACTTGGCACTAATGTGGAGAGGGTGCCATGTGGACACTGAGGTGCTGGACCCAGGGAAATGGAGTTCCAGAGATGGTCACTGTACAAAGGCCCCCCTCTTCACCCTTGGGGGCTGGGAGGAAGCGAGCAGGTTTGCATGTCCCTGATTTTACCCGACTGGCATGAGCAAGACCTCTGGAAGGTGTGGGGGCTGGGTTACCTGGGTCTGGACCACCCCACTTCTTCGTCACCCCCAGGGGCAGAACTGACCTTCCTGTGCCAAACCTTAACTGCCACTTTCATCCAAGAAGGAGCGATCCTACCAGGCCAAAGGGTCAGAAAAGCAGGCATTGCTGAGAAGGGACAGGCCAAGAGGCACTAGGAGGGCGAGCCAGGGCATCATTCCCATGTCCGGCGGGGGACGAGCCTCATGACTTGGGACTTGGGAAACCAGTCCAGGAGAAAGAGGCCTCTCTCAAAGCCTGACTTGGATTCCAGGTCCTGGTGGTCCCCAAGTTGTGTAGTAGCCCAGGCAGGCAGCACGCTCTGAGAAGGCACTGTTAGAGGTTTAATGCCACCAACAAGTTTTTCAGGGACACTGTACCTGATGGGACTTCCTGGACCATGATTTACACCAGAGAAAATGGTGCCTATGAGCCCCACCCCCATCCCAGTGAAGAGGAACCAAAATGGAAGAGTGACTCGAGGTGTGGTCGACCCAGAGATGCCAGGGACAACCCAGAGATGCCAAAGAGCCGCTCCCATCTTCTCAACTCACAGACTCAGGGGCAGTCAGGTCCAGGAAGTGGGGCACCACAGGACGAAGCTGCACTGGGAAGCTGGAGAGCACCTGCAGGGAAGGAACGCCTAGACACGGCTCCAGAGATGGCTCTCATGAGCCTGGAATGATTGCTTCTTCACCATTTAATTGTAAATAGAACACACATACATAAAAGTGCAAAAAATGTAAAGTTTCCATTTAATAGATAATAATGTAAACCGTGTGTGTAGCCACAGTTCAGATCCAAAAATCAGAACAGCCCAAAAGCCCCTCCCATCTCCCTTTCTGCTCACAGGCCCTCTCTACCTTTTGCTTGGCTTTATAGTTTTATACCCTCAGGATGTGTCCCTAAATGATACAGTCTTGTTTTGCCTGCCTTTTTTTTTTTAACAGAGACAGGTGTCTCACTATGTTGCCCAGGCTGGTCTCAAACTCCTGACTTCAAGCCATCCTCCCACCTCGGCTTCCCAAAGTGCTGGGATTACAGGTCTGAGCCACTCCTAACACTATATTTCCTTCCTTTAACACTATATTTCCTTCTTTTCCATTTTTTTCGAGTTGCTTTTCTCATTATTTTTCTAGTTTCTTAGATGTGCAGTTCATTTTTCAGTGGTTTCTTTTTTATTGTGTTAATTAAAGCTATAAATTTCTCTCTAGTTCCTGCTTTAACTGTGACTTACAAATTTAATATGTGGTAGTTTCACTATTTTTCAGTTCATATATTTTATCATTTCCATTTTTATTTCTTCTTTTGCCCATGGTTCATTAGAAGCATATTTCTTTGGCTATTAAAAAGGAGGAAGAGCTCTATAACTAAAGTGAGGGAATTTCTAGGACATACTGTTAAGTCAAAAAAGGCAGACACAAATAAGTATCCATAAAATACTATCCTGGGACCAAAGGGAGGCCCAAACTTTACCTGTATGATGACCACTTGCATTCCAAATCCTAAACTGTACCCCCACATCTTTAAAATAAGATAAAATGTTATCCTTCAGGTAAAAAAGGAGAGATAAGAAAATATAAGGCCGGGTGTGGTGGCTCACACCTGTAACCCAGCACTTTGGGAGGCTGAGGTGAGAGGACTGCCTGAGCCCGCAGGCTTGAGATCAGCCTGGACAACTTGGCAAGACCTCATCTCTACAATAAATCAAAAATTAGCTGGGTGTGGTGGCGCATGCCTATAGCTCCAGCTACTTGGAAGGCTGAGATGGAAGGATCTCTCGTGCCAGGCAGGTCAAGGCTGCAGTGGCCATGGGCATATGGGCATGCCACTGCACTCCAGCCTGGGCAACAGAGTGAGACTGACTCTAAAAAAATATATATATATATACTCTTTTGTGCCAAAGAAATCCAGAAAAGAACAAATCAGAAGCTAAAGAGACTGACCACCTAGGAGGAGGTAAGAAAGGGGGTATCGAAAGGAGATGGGAGCGGGGTGATTGGATGGGGAGGGGGTACACCCTGCATCTAGCCTTTTGTACGACTCTTAGAACTAGAGTAGTGTTCATACACCCAAAAACAAACAAACAAAACCCAAACTGGAATGCAGACAGTAGCACCTGAGCCCACAGCATTACAGATGAACAGCACAACGGCATTGTGAGGGCAAGGAGGAAAAGCACTCACCTAAGTCGTTGTGGAAAACGGTACCTGGACAGCCAGACGTGGTGGCTCATGCCTGCAATCCCAGCATTTTGGGAGCCAGAGGCACGAAGATTGCTTGAACCCAGTGGTTCAAGACCAGCCTGGGCTACATAACGAGACCTTGTCTCTACAATAGATCAAAAAAATTAGCCAGGTGTAGCGGCACACATCTGTAGTTCCAGCCACTTGGAAAGCTGAGGTAGATCGCCTGAGCCCAGAAGGTCGAGACTGCAGTGGCCGTGAGCGTGCCAGGAACTCCAGCCTGGGCAACGGAGTGAGACTCTGACTCAAAAAGAAAAAAAAAAAATACCTGGACTAATACCATACAGCTAAAGGCAAAAAGAACTGCACAGAAATGCTGGGATATATTCTGTAAATGTGTCCCCCAAGAGTGTGGCAAGCATTTCTGAAACTACTTTAAGTGTATACTAGAACTAGATTGTGAGAGCTGTGTTTCTCGCTGCTGGAGAAAGAACCTACAAGTAGGGAAAGGTTAAAGTGAGCCCTGTCAAGTTGGGTTGGAATTGGAGGTTTCAGTATGAACGATGACCTTAGTATGTATGCTTGCCTTTTTGTATGCATGGGTTAGCATGCATGAGTTAGCATCATGGGTTAGCAGACGTGAGTACATCTCGTAGTCTACTGCTGAGAGGTCCTTGAAGCAGTGACACTCCAGGAGCAGCAAACAACTCTACCCAGGTCTTGGCATCTAAATATCATTCTCCAGTAAAAGACACCAGGGTCCCTGGGCAAAAAAAAAAAAAAAAAAAAAAAAACTTATTCCAAGGTTGAGGCAGGGAGACAACAAGCTGAGTCTGGAACATTCACTCATGCCAGAAAGTGAGGAAGGGCTCAAAAAAGGATTGCACTTGTCCAAAGCATACAGGAACTAATCCCAAGGAGCTCCCAACAGCCAAAGCTGAAAGAAATTGTCAAATAAGCCAGTAAATGATGGGGAAAGGGACAGCTCTTCCTTACAGAAGAATTTCAGTTAATCAATGTAGACTAAAAGAAGAAACAGAAAACCATCAGTAATAAATGGTGCAGACAAGATCCACCAATGAATGTTACAATTAGTGAGCACAAGACTATCAGTGTAATATTAAATACATCCCCAAGATTAACTAAAAAGAGAAAGGTATATGTAGTCACTTTACAGTGTCAAGGTCCTCCAGGCGAAGGCCACCAGGACA
Source organism: Tarsius wallacei (assembly GCA_963574415.1). Classification (NCBI taxonomy): domain Eukaryota; kingdom Metazoa; phylum Chordata; class Mammalia; order Primates; family Tarsiidae; genus Tarsius; species Tarsius wallacei. The sequence goes on from CAUYQG010016394.1 coordinate 13,634, forward strand.
CTCTGCGGTTTACCAAGCTGGGTTTATTGCATGTTGAAACAGCAAGGGAGAACACATGCCCTCAGAACTGCAGGGTGTCTCAGACACGGAGTCTTAGGAAGGGGATTTGGTCTTGATTTGGTGCAGGATTTTCAAAAACAGGGCTTTGCTCTGAATGGGAGACTGTCAGACAGCAGGAGTAATTCCATGATTGGGCATTTTAGGCTAAAGCTGTAGTCGGTTTTAAAAAAAAGTGGCAGTCACTCTTATGAGCCAGGAGAGGGGACTGTTGAGCCATTTGGAGGCTTGTATGATGTTCTTCGTTTGTTCCTGATGGAGCAGACTTGTCTGATATGGATAATCTGTGTCGTCGTTCCTGCGCAACCGGACCACCCCAAGGCTTGGCTCCTGGATGTCGGGGTTGCTCTTCTCTTTCTGAGCAGTGGAGACATCTGGCAGAAGTGGACCAAGATGAATATCACCAATAAGAAGACATTGCTGAAGCCGGGCTCGGTGGCTCAGCCTGTAATCCCGCGCTTTGGGAGGCCTAGGTGAATGAATTGCCTGAGCCTGCGGGTTCGAGACCCGCCTGGGCAACTTGGCAAGACCTCATCTCTACAATAAATCAAAAAAAATTAGCTGGGCGTGGTAGCGCACACCTATAGTTCTGGCTACTTGGAAGGCTGAGGCAGAAGGATCGCCAGAGTGAGGCTGCAGTGGCCAGGAGTGTGCCACTGCACTCCAGTCTGGGCAACAGAGTGAGACTCCAACTCAAAAAAAAAAAAAAAAAGAAGACATTGCTGAAAGAAGAAAGCTGGCACAGTGTAAATGTCAGGTGAAGTGCTGTGTTTTCCCATCTTGGTGTCTGTCCCTTCTGTCCAAGGAGGAGCCAGAAGCAAAGCTCACCTTCAGACGAATTCCCCAATGGAAAATGCCCTCGGAGCAAAGCAGCTTGGCTCTGTTTAGGCTTTTCCCTCTGGGTCCTTGCCTTCCACTGGACTTTACAAGCTCATTGGTGCTTTCAGTAAGACTTGTTTGGGCTAGTATTGTTCTGCTTCTTGAGTCGTCCTCAGGGGAAGATGGATCTGCATTGCCTGGCCACCGAAGGTCTGTCCTCTGGTTTTTTCAGGAGAACCCAGGGAGAGACAATATCAAACGGACAATGGCCAGACTACATAAGAATAGAACGGTAGCTGGGTGCAGTGGCTCACACCTATAAACCCAGCACTTTGGGAGGCTGAGGTGAGAGGATTACCTGAGCCTGCAATTCGAGACCAACCTGAGCAACCTGGAGAGACCTCATCTCTACAATAAATCAAAAAAATTAACCAGGCATGGCAGCGTGTGTCTGTAGTTCCAGCTACTCGGAAGGCTGAGGCGGAAGGATCGCTGGAGCCCAGCAGGTCGAGGCTGCAGTGGCCGGGAGCGTGCCACTGCCTTTCAGCCAACTCAAAAAAAAAAAGGAATAGGACAATAACCCCACCATCTGCTGCATACAGCCCAGGAAGCTAGCCTGCTACCTACTAGTCAGACCCCAAAGAGTCAGAGCACTTGTTCCAGCAACAATCCAGGAGACCAAACAATCAGCCCCAAATGGCCAGGACTTGATGAATAACTGGCCCCTTCCCAAATTTGTGTCCCCACCTCCAACCAGCGACCAGCCAGAGAAAGCCAAATACACCTTCCTAACCAGTCACATGGGAGGCCCCCCTTCTAGTCCCCCAGGCCGACAGCTTCCATCAGGGCTCACCTAAACCGTTCCTTGCCTACGGTGAGACTTTTGCCTCTTCCCTGCCTGCTGGTGGGCCTCCACCCAGGAATGGTGGCCAGCTCCCATGCTAGAGCAAGCTCTGAATACAGAGCTTCTGACTGTTTGCCAGTGGGTGGTCTTTATTTCCACACCAGAAATCTGTCTTTTAATGAAATGTCTCCTAATTCTTATAATGTTAGCAGAGAAAGTAAAACTGCAAATGTCATGGGGAGTAAACTAGGCTAAAAGATCGTCACCTCATGCGGCTCAGAGCTGTTGAATATGGAGGAAGTGTTGAAATATTTTAGCAGGTCACGGAAGCACCCCAGCTCAGCCTCTGCTGGCGAGAGGCCGTCCAAGGGGGCTTCTCCGAGACACCTCGTCCTAGAGGTGGCTCTGCTGGTCTCAAGCCCCCTGTGAGCTCTGACCCTGGCAGCATAAGACAGACAGTGTTGCTCATCTTCTTTTCTTCTCCTTTTCTTCTTCTCTAAGACGGAGCAGAGTGGTACTGTGACCCCTGGTCTGCCCCTGGGGATCCAGAGGCCTGAGGGCCAGTCCCAGGTCCACTCCCTAATCCCAGTGTGATCTTGGGTAAGTCTCTGTCCCATCTGGATTTCAAGGGTCCCAGCTGTAAAGAAGGAGGTCCCTTGGGCTTCCTGGGACTGATGAAAAGTCAACCAGTTGCAAGCTTCTTATCTAATTCTCTACCCAAGGCATTGATCTGAGCCACAAAAACTCCCCAGAGTTTCCTGAGAATCCTTCAGTGTTTCTGAAGGAAGTGGGTGGCAACTTAGAATCAAGAGTTTACGGAGACACCAGGTCCTTCCCCCTGTCCTCCCTCCCACAGCTGGCCTCATGGTCCTCTGACTGGAGTTGGACTCTTCTTCCTCAGCCACGGGGAAACCCAGTCCTAGGTGCCACATCCTTTCTTCCCAGGCCCATTACCCACCATCATCCAGGCCCTCCCCCTTCTCACTGAGAAGCTCTCCCTGCCTCTCCCCGCACCCCACCTGCCCATCAGCTGGGCCTTTCTAAATCGTGTCTGGTCCTGCCCTGACCCCTGGCCTGGCCCCCACGGCTCTCCATGGCCCAACCCTGCCAACCTCCCTTAGCCCTCTCCCACTTCAGTGTAAGAGAAGTTGACTCCCCCAAAAGACCCATTCCTCTGCACCCGCCAGCACTACATGTCTTGGCCCTTGGACCTCCACCCCACCGCCATGCTCTTCCATTCCAGTGCTGCCACTGCGCTTCTCTGAATACTCCCTCTCCAGAAGCCTCACAGCTGGGGATGGGCCTCTGCCGGCAGGCACCTAGGATCTGCATCTCGTTCGCCTGTGCCCCTGGCCACAGACCAGTATTAGCAAATGGATCATGAGTGAACAAGCTGGACAGAGGTGACACCACCAGCAAGCTCCGCAGCTCCATTCTACCCGCTATGGTCCAGGACAGAGCCGGGCCAGCTGGGATGTCCAACCCACCAGCCAACAACTGGTGGCCCTTGAGGCCCACAGTGCTGCTGGGTGTGGGAGGTGGGAAGCAGAGGGTCCAAGGCAGCCTTACAGTCTCAGAGCCCTGGAGTGGGCGGTGGTAGCAAAACTCTGAAAGACAGGAGTGGAGAGAACTTTCGCGGCAGGAGTCAGAGGCAGAAGGGGCAGCCACTGTGTGCAGGGATGTGACTCAGTGAGACGGGGAGTGGGAAGGGCAGACAATGGTGAGAACTGACAGAGAGACACATACCCAGGGTCATGACCCCAATGATGAGGGTGAAAGCTTCACCCAGGGGTCATGACTCCAATGGCAAGGACAGGATCTTCACTCAGAAGTCGTGACTTCAATGACAAGGGCTGAACATGGGACCTGCACCAGGATTATGATCCCAATAACAAGGGTGAGACCTTCACCGAGGGGTCATGACCCTGATGACAAGGGCTCAGGGCAAGACATGTCCCCAGGGGTCAAAGTGGTCACTGCAAGAGAGGGGCAATCATGAGGATCAGCATGGCCTCCTCCATCCCTGTCTCTACTCGATGAGTTTTGGAGGAAACCCCGACCCAGCTGATCCCACAGGACCAGAAGTGCAGATGGTGTGCTCCAGATGACCACAGCCCTGGACTTCAGTTTCCCCATCTGTCTTGGGCACACAGGAGTTGCTGGGGAATGAAAGAGCCTGTATATCTTGGAAGAAGATGGGCTGAAGCCAGGAGAGCCAGGGCCAATGAACAATTCCCCAGGGCGCAAGGAGAACCCTATGTTCCTTGCCTCTGGGCCTCTGAACCATTCCCGGAACACTCTGGCATCTCCATTTCGCCCACGGGACAGCCCTGCACCTGCCCTGAAGACCTTGTCCCACCAGCACCTCTCACTCCTCCCTACTGCCCCCCCACCAGCCACACAGCATGCGTCCCCTCCAGGACACTACCACCCCTGGCCCCTGGGCCTCAGTTTCCTCAGGTAGTCAGAACAGACCTCCACTCTCCCCTTTCAGACAGAGCCCAAAGAGGGGAAGTTTGTGGGCCAAGCCACATGGCTGCAATATGAAAATGATTCTTTTAGAAGCTGAGGAAATAATTTAAATGGTGTAAGCCTGCTGATGGAGTGTGGCATGTTCCACAACCACGAAAGCAAGGCTTTTCAGAAATATCAATGGCATGGGAAAGTGCTCAGAATATAATGTGACTGTAGCCAGGACAGTAGCCCAGCCCCAGTGGTATGAGATTGGCTGGAGCTGGGGGGGTAGGCTATATGTCTATATACAGGGGTACATATATATATATACACTCGTATTATGGAAACTCACACACCGGAGGAAGGTATATGTGTGTATGTTTGCATAGGAAAAACTGTATGAAGATGAACCAAGACATTAACCAGATATTTCTAGGATATAGGTGATGTGTAATTTTTGTTTTCCTTATTTTATTTTATTTTTATTTTTATTTTTAGAGACAGGGTCTCACTCTGTCACCCAGGCTAGAGTTCAGTGGTGTGGTCATAGCCCACTGCAACCTCAAACTCCTGGGCTGAAGTGATTCTCCCACTTCAGCCTCCCAAGTAGCTATGACTATAGGCACGTGCCATCACACTTGACTGTATTTGTTGTTGTTGTTGTTGTTGTTGAGCCAGGGTATCACACTATTGCCTAGGGCTGAAGTGCAGTGGCACAATTGTGGCTGCAGCCTCAATCTCCTGGGCTCAAGCAATCCTCCCAGCTCAATCTCCCAAGTAGCTGCAACTACAGGCGTGCACCACCATGCCCAGATAAGTTTTATTTGTTTGTTTTTTATAGAGACAACATCTTGCTATGTTGCCCAGGCTGGTCTTGAACTCCTGGATGCAAGTGATTTTCCCATCTCCAGTCTCCCAAAGTGCTGGGATTACAGGTGTGTGCCACCATACCTGGCCTGTTTTTCTATGCTTTCCTGAGTTGTCCAAGTTTTCTACAGTGTGTACGTGTGATTTTTCTAATTAGAAAAATTAGAGATTATCTTCTAAATAATCTAAATTGCAACCTGTAGAAAGTTTTCTACATTTGGAGGCACCTTCATTATTTCTTGCCTGCCTCATTTAATCCTCACGACAGCCCAATGGGAAAAACACTGTTGTTGCATATACTTTACAGGTGGGAGGGCTGTGGGTATGTGAAAGGAAATGACTTGTCCAAGGTCACACAGCAAATGAGGACAAAACCTAAATCCCAAGGAGGAGCTCTTTCCAGGATGCAGGGACTAGTGAACCCTGAACTTTTCAATTGTAGACCAGGCATCCATGTTAGCCAATGCACACGTATTGATCCAAAAAGACTTTCCGAAATGTGATCTACCAACATCCCTCAGCACCCCAGAGTTTGAACCTAGACCCATGACGAGTAGAGTACAACAACTATAATCATTGCCAACCTTCTGTATGCCAGGTACTCTCATGCAGTATCTCACTTAACCTTCACAACAATCCAGTCCAACAGGCATCACTGTCACCCCATTTTACAGAAGAAGAAGGAGCAAGCTGCTGAAGGTCACACAACTAGCAGAGCCAAGATCAAACTCTTCCCCTCGGCCACTTCATTCAAGGTCATGAAGGGAATTAATGCCACATGCCAGCATTTGGACTTCACCTCCCAGGTAACGGGAAGCCATCAGAGTTCAGATGAGAGTGTAATTAAGATCATGCTCCGGCTTGGTGGCTCAGCCTGTAATCCCAGCACTTTGGGAGGCCGAGGCGAGTGGATTGTCTGAGCCCGTGGGTTCGAGACCCACCCGGGCAACTTGGCAACACCTCGACTCTACAATAAATAAAAAATTAGCTGGGTGTGGTAGCGCACACCTATAGTTCTGGCTACTTGAAAGCCTGATGTGGAAGGATCGCCGGAGCCCAGCAGGTGAGGCTGCGGTGGCCGGGAGCGTGCCACTGCACTCCAGCCTGGGTGATGGAGTGAGATTCCAACTCAAAAAAAAAAAAAAAAAGATCATGTTCAGGTGCGAAAGAGCACCTGGACAGAACACTGACAACTAATTAGAAAAGGTAGGCCTAACATAGTCCTCCTTTCCCTCTTCCCCCTCTGTCTCTCCCCACTGCCTTTCTTCTTTTCTTCCTCCTTCCCTCCCTTTCTTCCTTCCATTCTTCCCTCCCACTTATCTATCATCAAATATTAGTGGGGCACCCACAGTGTAAAGGGTAATGTCCCAGATGCTGAGAATGTCCTGACTAGCAAGATAGACGAGAGTCCTGATCCCTAGGGGCCTATGTTCTGGAGGAGAGGACAATAAACAAGACAACTAATGAACCAACAAGATCATCTATAGTCAGACACGTGGGTTAAGAAGGTCACTGCAGTGGCCCGGCACCATAACTGCCCTTCCCAAGGCAGCTGCCCAGGAGAACTGACATGATCAACCCAAGACAGTTTCAGAGGGACATTGATGGACCAACTGCCAGCGACCGATTGGCACAAAAGGCGGGGGCAGGGCTGGCCTCCGGGTTTCCAGCTTGGGGGGAACCATTCCCAAAGAAAGGAGATCCCAGAGGAGGCCAAGTTCAGCACTGGTGACAGTGCGGGATGTGGGCCTGAGGCCTCTGAGAAGCCGAACAGCCGGGCCTGTCAGGACCAGGCAGAGACCTGGGGTGCCTAGAAGCAGCTGTTGAGCAGGAGAGGAGACAGCCAGGGCAGCGGGGCTCAGGGGACATGAACAGACACATCCCACGGAAGGAAGGGTGAGGGGAGAGGAGAAGGGGGACAGCGGAGGTGCCATAAACGCTCCCTGAAGAGTGAGGACTAGGGAGAGGCAGGAAGGAGGAGGGAGGCTGGAGGAGCCGCGATGCGGGGGCAGCATGAAGGAGGCCAGGGAGGCCAGATACCACGGAGAGGGACAGCCTCGCCAACCTGAGCTCGTGTGCTTCATCTATAAAGCAGAAGGGCACAGCTAGCGTCGTTTCCCCATAGGAAAATTGTATATGTAGGAAAACAGTGGGATTTCCAACTTCAAACAAAAGTATTTGGGGATGAAATGACACGGTGTTTGAGACATAAAGAACTTCCACAACAAAAGCAACGGTGACGCAAATCTGGCAAATGTTTACAGTGGTTAATTAGACCCTTGGGATGTGGATGCTTAGTGGACTATTCTTTTTACTTTGCTACATGTTTAAAATCATCATAATAGGCCTGGCACAGTGGCTCATGTCTGTAATCCCAGCACTTTGGGAGGCAGAGGTGAGAGGATTGCCTGAGCCCAGGGGTTCAAGACCAGCCTGGGCAACTTGGCAAGGCCTCATCTCTACAATAAAATTTTTTTTTAAATGAGCCGGCTGTGGTGCACGCCTTGGAAGGCTGAGTCAGAAGGATCACCTGAGCCCAGCAGGTCAAGGCTGCGGTGGCCATGAGCATGCCACTGCACTCCAGCCTCGGCGACAGAGTGAGACTCTAACTCAAAAAAAAAATTGTAATAAAAGGTAAAAACAAAAACCTTAACAATTAACCATCAATCTTTCTACCCAGCAGGCAGGACATACATGTTCGATAGTGTGGTGTCAGGGGCCCAGCCACTCACACCCAGCTGTGCCAGCAGTAATTGAGAATTGGGACAGAGTCTTGGGAGGACACTTGGGTTGGACCCACCACGTGGATGACACATGGACCCTTTGATGCTGTGGTTTTCCCTCTACACACATACCATGCAGAGATCCCTGCCTGAGTGCACAAAGCTGGGGCATCTGCAGTGGCAAAGAATCAAAAACAACCTAAATGTCCATAAACAGGAAACCAACAAATACATGGACATGTTCGTGCCATGGGACTAAGAAGTTATTCAAAAGCACATCTTTGTGTCATTAAATGGAACCATCTCCAAGTTATCTCTAAGTGGAAAAAGAAAGAAGAGAACAATATATACATAAGTTGTGTTCATACCTGCTTTGATTATCTCTGACAAGAGTCGAAAATACACCTCTAGAATAAAAACAGTGGTCGGATGAGGACCAAGTGGGGATACCACTGCCACCGCTGCTCTGAACCATGGGTGTTTCCTTCTTCATGTGCCTGTGGCCTTTTCGCTAGGAATAAAAGTAATGAAGGGAATAAAGGAGAGGAGGGGGAGGGGATGGAGTTAGGCCTGACCTGGCAGTGTGGGGAGGTGGAAGCGGCCCCAAGCCAGGGGCCCAGGCAGGTTCAGAAGTGAAGCCGTCCCTGAACCCAGAGGGCAGGGGTTAAGGAGCCCCAGGTCTCCAGATGCAGCCAGAGGGCAGGCACGGCCTTGCTGATGGCCTTACTCTTTTCTCTGAAGTCAAGCAGGCCATCTGCTTCTGGAGGTGGGAGGTGGGGAGTCCAGGACCCTGATCAGGCGAAGGTCATGGAAGAGCCCCTGGGAGAAACAGGGAGGCATTGGTGGGCACTCAGTGGGGGTCATGCCACCAGGTCCAAGCAGACTCTGGATGCAGTAGCTCAAGGGATCCACAGGGTGGACTCATCAGAAGGTGGCTGCTGGCCCCTAGAAGGTGTGATGGCAGAGGCATGGACCAAGGAGGGCTGAGTCTGATGGGAGGATGCTAGAGGATGCATCAGGGACCAGCTGCTGTTGGACTTCAGGGGTGGAGCAGAGCTGGGAAGGAGGGGTCAGGGACAGAAAGCTCTGGGACACTCCAGGGGTGGCCAAGAGAGCTGGAAACCAGGGACTCCAGGTGTCTGCCACTTCATGCCAGTGGCCTGCACAGTCACGTGTGCCCAATTTGGTTTAACACTGCTGTGGCATCTTGAAATTCTCCATAACGTCACCTTTGAACGTGTGCTTGTAAGTGAAATCTGGAAGGGCAACGGAATATGCACGTGCCAGCAGCTACAAACACACGCATCCACTGGGCCTGCCACCCTGTGTGCACAGGGCCCCAGTGAGATACAGACCAAGCAGGGCCCCGGCTCCCCAATGGGCTGAAGGGACAGAAGGACTCGATGGCTTTCTGAGAAACACGAGCAGCCAAGGAGTCCTGCCCGGCCCTTTCCTACTGGCCTGCTTCCCTGTAGGCGCCAGCCAGTTATCCTGAAAATGACAGCACAGCGGAAAGGGGAAGAAAGGCAGTCAAGCTCCTTTCTTGCCCGCCTGTGAAGGTGAGGAACCTTCATACGGCATGTACGTGTCAAGAGGTGAAATCACAGGTGTTCACAGCGGCACTCCACATGGTGGCCGAAAAGTGGGGACAACTCAATGTCCATCAGTGGATGAATGGAGTGACAAAATGCATGTATACACACCATGGATGTCACAGTCCATAAACAAGGTAGAGCATCAACTAGCTGAGCGTGGATGAAGACAGACAACAGGACACACATTCTATGGTTCCATTTGTCCAGAATGGGCCAACCCATAGAGACAGAAAGTGGATTGGTGGTTGCCGGGACAGGGACAGAGAGAAACAGAAGGTCACTGCTAGAGGGTGCATGGTTCCTTTTTAGGGTGATGGAAATGTTCTGAAATTAGAGGTGGACATGGCACAACCTTTTGAATATACTAAAGACCACTAAATTGCAACATCTCTAAGGGTCCTTGATCCTAAACCAGGGGAAGTGAGGACTAGTTGGAGGCCCAAACGTCACCTGTATCTAGACTACTTATGTACCTAATCCTGACTTGTACCCCACATCTTTACAATAAAATAAAGAAAAAAATTTTTGAGAAAAAATAGGGTGAATCTTTCATGTGTGAATTATATCTCAATAAAAAATAAAAATAAGATAAAAATAAAGAAAGAACTAGACACGGTGGCTCACACCTGTAATCCTAGCACTTTGGGAGGCAGAGGCAAGAGGACTGCCTGAGCCCAGGGGTTCGAGACCAGCCTGGGCAACTTGATGAGACCTCGTCTCTACAATAAATCCAAAAACTAGCCAGGAATGGTGGCGCAAGCCTGTAGTTCCAGTGCTTGGAAGACTGAGGCGGAAGAATTGCCTGAGCCCAGCTGGTTGAGGCTTCGGTGGCCATGAGTGTGGCACTTTATTTCTTTATTTTCATTTTTATTTACTTAGATCAACACATTATAAAAAGTATCATGGGCCTGGGCAATGAAATGAGACTCAGAAGGAAGGAAGGAAGGAAGGAAGGAAACTTTTTCATCCCATCAATATAAAACTATGTATAAAAATGAGTGACCATAAGAAGCAAAGCAGGCCTCAGACAGTGTCTGGCTGCGTCGTTGGTTGCAGTAGCTTTAATGTAATGGCAAGAAAGTCTAGTCTCACACATGCAGTCAACTAGGTCACTGTGTTAGAAAAAAATAAACCTGCTTGTGAAGAAACTCCAACTCAAAATAAGAGATGAATCCAACATTAAAAGAAATAAAAGAAAAAAAACAAATGAAGTAATACTTACCTGGCAGGGGAGATACCATGATCACAAGGGTGGTTTTTCCAGGGTGAGGCTTATCCATTACACTCTGGATGTGCTGACCCCTGCAATTTCCCCAAATGTGGGAAACTTGACTGCACAATTTGTGGTAGTGGAAGAATGCGTTTGCACTCTTCTGTGTTTAAAAAAAAAAGAAAGAAAAAAAAGTGAAGCAAAACCAGTTGGATTACTTTTGCACTGCATTTCCACTGCTGTATACATGCACCCTTGTGAGCTACGAAATATAAATTGTGTGATTTGGACAATTCTGCATAAGAGCTAAATGCCTGCATTTAAATCGGCATTGCACCACACAAAGATGACTGGTGATACTCACGCTAACAATAGGAAATTTTCATTTTTATTTACTAAGATTGACACATTATAAAAAGTACCATGGGCCGGGCACAGTGGCTCAAGCCTGTAATCCCAGCACTTTGGGAGGCCGAGGCGAGAGGATTGCCTGAGTCCCTGGGGTTCAAGACCAGCCTGGGCAACATGGTAAGATCTCATCACTACAATAAATGGAAAAAAAAATTAACTGGGCGTGGTAGCACGCACCTCTAGTTCCAGCTACTTGGAAAGCTGAGGCAGAAGGATTGCCTAAGCCCAGCAGGTCGAGGCTGCAGGGACTGGGAGCGTGCCACTACACTCTAGGCTGGATGACAGAGTGAGACTCCAACACACACACAAAAAAAGCACCATGACAAGTCAAGAGAGGCCACAGAAGAGGAAAAAACCCTTTGCATTTCAGTACTTTTACCAGCACTTTTTTTCCATTTGTTGAACAAGGTGCCCCAGAAAATCGCATGACTGGCCTTGGGGGCACCCTGTGGAGATGGGAAACCTGGGTGGAGGAGGGGCCATAGGGAGGAGGGACTAAGCAGGGAACTGACAGCATGAGGCTGTGGCCAGGGCCTAAGTTCCTTGTCAGCTCTGGCTTGGGACCCAGGACCTGCTTGAGAAGGACTCAGATCTTTCAGTTCAACCCATTAATGGTATAAGTGGGAAGGAACAGAGAGAGGGAAAAAGCCCACCAGAGCCTGCCGGTGAGCGACTGTGGTCTTAACACCCTTCACTCCCCCGGCTCTGCTTCCCACTCTGATCTGTGCAGAGCCTCCTTCCCAGGAAGGTGAAACAGCTCATGGGAAGCATTTTGTAAACGTCGAGCCATGGAGAGACATGAGAGGTAGCAAGTCCTCAGTCAGTATCCGCAGACCTACTCCCTGACAGCCTGCGTTTGTCACCCTGGGAGCTGCCTGGGCTGAGGTCCAGAGCTCTGCAGAGGGGCTGCGAGGGCGGTGCGAGTGCCATGATGTGCCATGAGCGCATGAAGGTGGCACCGCATGGCCCTGTCAAAGAATAAGAACATTCTGGACTAGAACATCCCAATATTCAGTAGCAGAGGGCCCAGGGCAAGCTCTAGGGGCTCTGTGTCCACAGTGGAGGGGTCACAGGCCTGCAACAAAGGTCCCTAGATAGACAGGAGTGCAGCTGGACCAGAGGCTGAGTGCTGGCTGTCAGAAAGCACGTGGTTGCCCCTGGAGTCTCCAGGGAAGAGGCCTGGGCTCCACAGTTCCCACAGCCCACTTCCCCATCCAAGCCCTCCAGGCAGGAGGATCAAGGAAATGCCCCAGAGCAGAGGGGATACCGTGCCCTGGCAGCACTTCCTGCCCCTGCCCCGTGGCACTTGTTCACTTGGCACAGGAGAGTCACTTGTGGGAAGAGGTCTTCCTGGTGTTTGCTCTGCACAGACAGCCCCCCGACATAGAACCCGGCGCCTCCCTTTCCTGATGTTCTATATTCTCTGCATGGAGCATGCAGCCCATAAGTACAAGGCAGCCCGTTCGTGTTGCAAAAAGTCCAGAAAACTCCAACAAAGCCCAAAGAGAAATAAACTACCCTCTGAGATAGCCCCTCTGGTGCCAGATCTCTACCTCCTCTTTTGTTTTGTTTGTTTGTTTTTGTTTTTGTTTTGAGTAGGAGTCTCACTCTGTCAGCCAGGCTGGAGTGCAGTGGCACGCTCACAGCCACCAAAGCCTCAACCTGCTGGGCTCAGGCGATCCTTCTGCCTCAGCCTTCTAAGTAACTGGAACCACTCTAGCGTGCCACCTCACCCAGCTAATTTTTTGATTTATTGTAGAGACAAGGTCTTGCCAATTTGCCCACACTGGTCTCGAACCCCTGGACTCAGGCAATCTTCTCACCTCTGCCTCCCAAAGTGCTGGGATTACAGGCATGAGCTACTGCGTCCAGTCCTATTTTGTTTTCTATGTGGACATGTTATGTCTCTTTCCCTGAAGGGCCCCTACACAACCACTTAAAATGATTGATGTATCATGTGTCTATGATAGGTTCTATTTCTTCCTTCCTCTGCACTTAGTTACTTAACTCTCATAATAAATATGCATTACTTTCAAATGAGGAAAAAATTGTCAACTTACTAGGGACTTTCTAGTTTACTTTATTTCTATAGCTTTTTTTTTTTTTTTTTTTTTTGGTGTGTGTTTGTTTTGTTTGTTTCTTGCCTATTGATATCTTATGGTTTCAGCACTATTTGTTGTAAAAACTATTCTTTTTTTCTCC
>CAUYQG010016395.1:0-15736 GCA_963574415.1 Tarsius wallacei
AAATCAAAAATTAGCCGGGCGTGGTAGCTCGCGCCTGTAGTTCCGGTTACTTGGAAGGCTGAGCGGAAGGATCGCTGGAGCCCAGCAGGTCGAGGCTGCGGTGGCCGGGAGCGGCCACTGCACTCCAGTCTGGGTGACAGAATGAGACTCCAACTCAAAAAAAAATAATGACAAAGGTGATGCAATTACAGGGGTTATAATTATTGACTCCTCCATGGCTCTGAGTAGATATGAGGGGTGACCCCCCAAAAACCAGGAATTATCTTTTAGAGGGTGGGACCCTTGTAGCAGTCCACTTGAAATTTGTTCCTCCAGATCAAACAGACACCAAAGTTTTTATCTGGAAGTTTTGAGAAAAGTGCATCATGATTTGCGGAAGAAATGTCCTGAGTTGTGGCAAACAGGTGACTGGTTCTTCCACCATGACAATGCACCAGCCCACACCTCACTGTGTGTTCAATTTTTCACCAGAAACGGTATGACCCCCACGCCCTACTCTCCCTATTCACCCAATCTCACCCTGAGCAACATTTTTTGGTTTCCTGGATGAAAAAAAGTCCTCAAGGGGAAACATTTTGCCATTGTGGAAGAGGTGAAACCAAAGACGGCAGAAACACTAAAAGGCATCAAAATGGACCAGTTCAAAAAGTGTTTTGGGTAGTGGAAAAAGTGTCTTAATAGGTATTTTGCGTCAACTGAAGAGTACTTTGAAGGTGGCTGAAGTCTGAACATGTAAGTACACAATTTTTAAAAGTAAATTCCAGGGTTTTCTGGGTTCTCCCTCATATATAGTCATGTGTCGTGCAGTGGCTTTTCAGTCAACAGTGGATCACATATACCACAGTGGCCCCATAGATTCTAATGAAGCTGAAAAATTCTTATCCCCTAGTGATATGCATTACAATTTCCTGCAGTATTGAGTACAGTAGCATGCTGTACATGTTTGTAGTCTAGGAGCAACAGGCTAGACCAAGGCACCCAACATTTTGGCTTCCCTGGGCCACATCAAGTAAAGAGGAATTATCTTGGGCCACACATAAATTACATAATATCGTTAGTGTCTATACATAACAAGACTTCTTTTTAAAAAATATTCTTTTATAAAGTTTAGAAAAATGAGAACAATATAAAACTAGTGGAAAATTTGACCTTGTTTTTGTAAAACTAATTCCATGTCTGGTTCCATGGAAGTGGTGGCGATTCTGAGTATGCTCTCAAGGTGCTCGTCAGAAATGTTTGTTCGAATCTTGCTCTCCGTGTGCTTCATGATTGAAAACAGCTGCTGACAGATCTATGTGCTGCCAAATAAGCGATATCATTAATAAGACGTGATTGTGAACTTCAAAAATGGAACTACGCATGGGTCATGAAGAAAATAAATGCTGAAAAAACACATGATGTCAAAAGACGACTAGCTGTCCTGGGTTAGTCCACGGGCCGTGGGTTGGACATGCTGGGCTAGACCACATAGCCTAAGTGTAAGAGACTAGACCATCCAGGTATGTGTAAACACACTCTGATTTCACAGGCTGAATCGCCTAGCAACACATTTCTTAGAACATATCCCTGTCATTGAGCGATGCGTGACTGTATTTGTAAATATGGGCTCTATACATGTGAAATGAACCCATATGCTTTGCAAACAGTCCAGGTAACGGATCCAAAAGCCTTGTGTGGGTAATCCTCAATCTTATTTTAAGCCTGGAAAAAAAGTCGAGGCTCCAAACTATGCAGCAGCTTCCCTGCAGAGTAATTCTAAGTTAGAAGCTGAGAGGCTTTCATTTGAGTGTCTCTTCTACCTCGGAGTGCAGTGGCTTTCTGCTGTCTCTGTCTCCCTCTTCCTTTTAATGTGCCTGAGATGTGCATGGTGTCCCATTAGTGCTGAGAAAAACACAGCGTCACATTTCCGAGTCTCCTAAATACATAATGGTTTGGTTGCGAATTGGGCTGACTTTGAAGTTCTCCCTGCCTCTTCCTTGTGGGACCTGAAAGGGTCCATAAGGTGGTTTGGCACAGGGTATTTTGCTGGGAATCTGCTAATGCCCCCCAGAGCCATCTGAACGCTGATGCATGCTTATTAAAGATGATTTCACTCCATTTAAAGACATCTGCACTCAACATGGGGACGGGGAATCACGGAAATCGCTTTTGCCTTTGGAGCTCGCCCCATCAGAACATCGGCGTTAATCACGGTGATAATAGATGCTCTGATGACAAATGCTGGAAGTCTCTAGTGCCAAGAATAATTTTAGAGTGATCAGAGCAGAGGTCAAATCTAATTTCCTGCATTTGACAGGAAGTGGGGGAAAAACAGACCAATTAACAGGCTCATCCGAGGGGGCCTGAGGTCCTCTGAGCAAAGTCAGGGACGTACTTTCCCCTTGGCCACAGTCGTCGGGGCTGAGCCAAGGGGCTGGCTTGTCTTCAGGGAGGAGGATCTCGAGGTGATCACTGCGGAGGGAAAGAGACAGGGAGTTGGCAAGGCAGGCTCCGTTCCTGGTACCTGATTCTTGCTGAGGGCACTTTTTATTTTGCAGGATGGAGCAGCAGCCAGGGGTCCTGGCTCAGGAGTGGCTCTGAGGGGGCCTTTTAGTCATACAAGACAGAGGGTGGCAGGAAGCCCAAGTCACCCCTCAGGAGCCGCTCCTGATCCAAAGCACATAAACTAGCGCTAGAAGAAAACAAAATGGAACTTTCCAGCAGCAGGTCTGCAGAGCTCACAAAGATAATAAATACACTGGCCACTCACCCTCCAGCTGCAGAAAAGGTGACAGGAAGACAGATGGGTCCAGCCTGATGCAGCCAGGGCAGGCAGATGTGATAGGTCAATGGTAAGACATGATGGATGTGAAAAGGTCTTGCTTCTAAGCAAGCAGAGTGTGCAAAGCGCTGGCCAGACACCTTTGTGAGAAGGCAGGCTTCTCCAGCAAGAACTCTGTGCTTGGTTGTGTCACTCCCTGGGGGCTGCCGGAGACATGTGAGAAGCAAAACCCAGTTATGAATGGATGTGTCATTAAATGTGGTGGTGGTTGTTTCTAAAGTTGAACTCACATGTACCAGAAATAGAGTGACTATGAGTCAGTGTTTAAAAGCAACCACGAACATTTTCACAGCACAAGTACTTGCACCACTGTCTGAACCTGTCTCTGTCTTACACATACCCACGAGCACATGCATGCAGACATAATTTTCTTTTGCTCATTCATAATTCAGGAGAAGTTTTTTAGCTGGCAGTGGAGTCATGTGGAAGAGTGGAATGAGCAAGGAGCTGGGAGTCAGAAATGCCTACCACCCACCAGCTATGTGATCATCTCTGTGTTTCTCTGTCATGTGATCTCCAAGGCCCCGCCCCCTATGATGCTCTGAGATCCCTTTACATCACAGAATGCTCACACGAAGAGTGTCGCCTCATCAGTGTATCCACGTGCAAAACACATGAACTCAAGAGCCACAGCCAGGCTTCTAGTCGCTTCCTGGCTCTGATCTTGTTCTGTGAGTCTCATTGTCTTCATCTATAAATTGTGGGCAGGCGTCATGGTGGCTCACGCCTGTAATCCCAGCACTTTGGGAGGCCAAGGTGGGAGGATCCCTTGAGCCCAAGAGTTTGAGACCAGCCTAAGCGACATAGCAAGAGCTTGTCTCTAAAAAAAAAAAAAAAAAGAAGAAGAAGAAGGAAAAAAGAAAGAAAAGAAAAAATTAGTCAGGCATAAAATAAAAATTGTTCCCGGCTACTTGGGAGGCTGAGGCAGGAGGCTCGCCTGAGCCCAGGAAGTCGAGGCTGCGGTAAGTCATGATTGTAGCACTGTGCTCCAGCCTGGGTGACAAAGACCTCAACTCAAAAAAAAAGTATAAATTGTGACTATCACTTGTTGTTTCTTAAGAGTATTTTAAGAATCAGCTGAATGTGATTCTGGGCTGTGGCTTGACAGGAAGTATCTCCAAGGGAAGGCTTTTATCTCCGATAGGAACCCCTCTCTGTCCTTAGACTGCCTAAGGCTATCCTGGTCTCCGGGCAGCAGGAGCTGGGTGGGGAGGGACTGGGTAAGTGAAAGAAAAAAGGAGAGGGGGAGAGTCAATCTGTTCTCAGCATCTTCAGGTGACCTGGTTCCCCTAGAATGCATCCTTCCTAGAAACATGGCTATGTAGAGTATGTGAGGTGCTCAGGCTAGCCCATAGCTGAGGCAAGATCAGGTGGGTTGAAACAGTGGTTTTTTTCCTTTTTTTTTTTTTTTTTGAGTTGGAGTCTCACTCTGTCGCCCAGACTGGAGTGCAGTGGCCACTCCCGGCCACCGCAGCCTCGACCTGGTGGGCTCCCGCGATCCTTCCGTCTCAGCCTTCCAAGTAGCCGGAACTACAGGCGTGCGCTACCACGCCCGGCTAATTTTTTGATTTATTGTAGAGATGAGGTCTCGGCAAGTTGCCCAGGCGGGTCTCGAACCTGCAGGCTCAGGCAATCCACTTCTAGAGTGTTCAGGACACCACGAGGTGACAGAGTCAA
Source organism: Tarsius wallacei (assembly GCA_963574415.1). Taxonomy (NCBI): domain Eukaryota; kingdom Metazoa; phylum Chordata; class Mammalia; order Primates; family Tarsiidae; genus Tarsius; species Tarsius wallacei. The sequence goes on from CAUYQG010016395.1 coordinate 4,499, forward strand.
CTCTTAGATATTAGGTTTTTATTTTGATGTGTCAAGCCCAGCTGACCTGCTTGGGTGAGAGGAGAGGACTCTTCTACAGATAAGGAGAGACCAGAGACTTGAGGTCAAGCCCAGCTTAGCTAGTCTCCTGGGCCACCAGCAGACACTGAGACCTCCTCTGCCAGGAACCCTTCCGCCACCTCTCCCCGCCACTCCTCCTCCCTGGCCATCTCTCCCTGCTCATTCCAGCTGGCTTAACTGTTATTTCTCTGGGAAACCTTTCCTGACTCGTGAGAGGAGACTCCGCGATCCCCTTCCCTTCTGAGTCACTCGTTTCATCCACACTGCTTCTTTGCAGAAATAGTGGTAGCTGTTATTACATTTGTGCAATGATGTGTTAGTGTGTGTCTCTCTGGGATGCACACACTCAGAGAACAGGGTCCACACCTGTCCAGTTCAGAGCTCCAGTCTCAGACCTGAGATGAGCCCCCAGCACACCGTGCTCAGGAAGTATCTGCTGACCGGGGCTCACCAAAACCTCTCTGGGTCTTAGTTGCCTCACATAAAAAAACCCAAAACACTTGCCTGACTGGGCGCAGTGGCTCCTGCCTGTAATCCCAGCACTTAGGAAAGCCGAGGTGAGAGAACTGCCTGAGTCCATAGGCTCAAGACCAGCCTGGGCAACTTGGCAAGACCTTGTCTCTACAATAAATCCAAAAATCAGCTGGGTGTGGTGTCACGTGCCTATAACCCCAGCTACTTGGGAGGCTGAGGTGGTAGGATCGCCTGACCCCAGCAGGTTGAGGCTATGGTAGCCATGATCGTGCCACTGTACTCCAGCCTGGACAACAGATGAGACTTCGGCTCAAAAGCAAACAAATAAACAAGCAAAACCCAACAACAACAACAATAAAACACTTGCCTCATTGGGCTGTGGCAAGGATTGAATGGCATAAGACTGTAAAGCATTAAACACTCAGAATTAATCTTAGGTAGTTGCTATGATGGTGATGATGATGTCATTTCCTGAATGCCCAGCAGATTTGTCTTCCTAAATCCCACGGCCCTCAGCTCACACCTCTATTTGGAATTGTCTGGTTTACAATCACTACAGAGAAAAGCCCAGTCTGCCTGACTTAAATCCCAAAGCTTCTGGAGTGATTTATCTCTGTCCTGCACCAACACTTTCTCTCCCCAATAAATCAGCTCTCGCCATGTGTGCCGTTGCCCATCTGCCCGCTCACATGGAATGTTGTTGTCATTCTTTTTCTAACTGAATCGTCTCTGATGCCATACCCTATCAAAGCAAAACCCAGCCCACAGGCAGCATTTGGGTTGGAATAGCAATGTCAGATTCACTCTTTTTCTTGGATCTAGTTGTGGTTGGGAATTCTATGGCATGTCCTATTAAACGCAAAAGTCAGGAAGCTTTTGTTATCCAAAACCTCTTTATGGCTCTTGGTGATTGTATCTTGGATGAGAGACAAGGAAGAGCTCTCAAACTTTCAGCAGAGCATCAGCAAACACCAGGGAAATATGCCCTGTGCACACATCCTGCAGGAACCCACTGGCAGCCAAGACAGGCATGATGTAGCAAGATCACCAGGGGTCAAGGACAAGTATCGCCAGAGAGAGAAGGCTGAGAAGTTTGCCATGTCATCGATCCCTACCCTCCTGCCTGCAACCTCATGCAGTTTTCTGGATTCTGTGATTTTGAGCCATTTTGATGAGCACCAGAGGGGGAAAATCCATTTCTACATCTCTTCCAGGATTTATGACTTGGGTCACACTTGCTTAAAGAGGCATGGTTTCTTGATGACAGCTGCTTTTACTTGGGATGCAATGTTAGAGCGATACTGAACAGTCCTTTGGGTGGGAGTGTGTGTGTGTGGGGGGGATGTAGCCTTCCAGAGAGCCCACAGAAGGCACCAGGCTAGGTGAAAAATGAACGAGGGGACTAGGGGTTTTCTCTCCCACTTTCATATAATGCCACTCAACCAGCATGGCTTATATCCATGGTTTCCAAACATTTTTGGTTGTGCAAATTATGTTTAAGCTAAGCACACGTAGAGCCCCACTCTGCAGATGTGAAGAGGCCCTGGTTTGAGAGAGGCAGGGGGCCTAGAGTCCAGTCTGTTCTTGTCCCTTCTCCCCCATCTCCTAGAACCTCAGAGGGACCCCTGGACACCCATCAAACATGGTTGGAAAATCCCTGGGGAAGTTTTGAAAGACACAGGCTTTGGGGCAGCTTGAAGTCAAATTCTGGCTCAACAATTGATTTACCTTCACTCTTTCTCTCTCTCTCTCTTTTTTTTTTTTTTTGGAGTAGCTGGGACTACAGGCATACACCACCACCCCTAGCTAATTTTTTGATTTTTTTTTTTTTTTTGTAGATACAGAATCTCACTATGCTGCCCAGGCTGGTCTCAAACTCCTGGGCTCAAACAATTCTCTTGCCTCAGTCCCCCAAAGTGCTGGGTTTACAGGTGTGAGTCACTGCACCCGGCCTGATTTACCTTCTCTTGATCTTCACTTTCTTTGTCTTTAAATTGGATATAATACTACCTTCTTTTAAATAATAAATTATAAACATATAACTAGTAATCATACATGATGCACGGAAAGTGTCTGGCCCGTAGTAGGCGCTCCATAAATGACAGTTTAATACAGGCCTCAAGCAAGCCCTTCTTTGCTGGGGCTATGGGGGATTCAAATATGAGCGAGAAACCTCACGAAGCTGAGAGTCTGGGCTCTTCTACAGGCTGGGATAGAGGAACTACTAGAGACAAGGAAACAAAATGCCATGACAGGAAAAAAGTAGGGAGGAGAGCATGAACATTTTCATTAGGAGATGTGTCTGAGACTTCCAGTTGCCTCCTCAATTTTTTCCCCCATTTCTTCCTTTGTATTGAATCCCTTGTTTCCATCTGGAATCATGGTTGCCTTGAATTAAATTCACAGTTCAGCCAAGCACGGTGGCTCACATCTATAATTTTAGCATTTTGGGAGGCCGAGGCAGAAGGCTCATTTGAGCCCAGGAGTGTGAGACCAGCCTGGGCAACACAGTGAGACCTCATCTCCATATAAAAATAATAATAAATTTTAAACAAAAGGAAAAAGAAAAAGAAATGAAACCACATTTTCCAGTCCTCTTGCAGCAAGTGGCCATGTGACTAAATCCTGGCCAATAACATGTAAGCAGAATTGGAAACCTCTTCCAGCTGGAAAGAAGCAGTGAGGGACTCAGGGGACAATGACCCTTTGAAGAGCCCTGGATTCCCCTAAGCCAGAGTCACCAGATGAACTGAGACAGGGCAGACAATTCTTGAATGAATGATAGAAGGTCTTTCCAACCCAGTTGTGCCTCCCTCCTACTGCTTAAAATCCTGCATTTTGAAGACATGGGGTCTGAGATTTCACCTACATGAGTGGACAATATATATCTCTTTTTTAAAAGTGACAACACTCTTGGGGTGATGAGTCCATTCATTCAGTGTGATGTCCTGGGATTACCACCTGGAGAAAATGTGAACTGGGTTGAGAAGAAGGTGAGACAAAGAGATATTTAAAGGGCAGAGGGACACCAGGATGAGAATTTTGACAAGGGGACACCTTGAGGGCACAGACATAATGAATGAACACCTACCACATGCCAGATACTACATTAACTCTGGAGACAAACCTACGAAATACACGCTGCCCCCTTGGCTACCTTAAGACGTTGGTTTGTGCCAGGTCTTGTCCCTTTCTCTTGTTCTTAGAAATCACATGGAACAATGTCTCTCTCCTCTGGAAAATGGGGCTCTGCCCACTTAAATCTGTCTGGCCGATGGCCCTGTCTGTCAACGTTGGGGGTAGTCTGCAAGACGCAGCTACATCTGAACTACCCTGGCTGAGTTCTCAGCGTTACCTCCCCTGCAGGGGGCCCTGCTCACCTCTCCATCCTCAACCATGGAAGGCCTGTCAATGCTGTGCTCAGCTGGGATGGGGGAGGGACTTTGAAGGGTGTGTGTAGAGGGTCTCGGATCATACAAAACAGCTCCTGTGTGTGGTTTGGTGGGACCACTGGTGGAGGGATCCCAGACTCAGGGGAGAAATGTGGCTTGCCAGAGAAGGCAAAGCCAGCCCATTCCTGGGCTACAGAGTGACAAGGTAAGGACTGCCAGACTCCTTGGCCTGGGGCCTCCTTTCTCCAGCGATTCCCATCTGTGGAGGTAATGGGCTATGATCTGTTGAGGGATGCCCTAAAGTGACCTGCACTGTAACTACTAACATTTACCGACCTCTTACTAGGTCCTAGGCCTCATGCTACATACACGTGTGAACTTATTTAATCCTCTTAACAATCCCATGAGGCAGGTGCTGCTATTATTATTATCCCAATTTTATAGGTGAGGAAACTGAGGCACAGAGAAGTTAAGACTCACAAAAGATCACACACACACAAAGTCTGTCGAGCTTGAGTTCACGTGATTACGCTTTATGGCCTCTATTCATGAACAAAATACTGAAGCTTGAAAATAATTCTTTAAAACATCAGTCAGAACGGCCTCCAAACTATTCTTATAATCCTACGGGGTGGGGGCGGGGGGGATACAAAATTGTGCATTTATTCTTACATGTTTAAACTTCAGTCACCTTCAAAGTACTCTCCATTTGATGCAATACACCTATGGAGATGCTTTTTCCACTGCTCAAAACAGTCTTTGAACTTGTCAATGTTGATGCCTTTTAGTATTTCTGCCATTTTTTGTTTCACCACTTCCACATTTCCCTTTGGGGATTTTTTTCATGGGGTGGGGGAGTCACTTGGGGTGAGATGGAGTGAATAGGGAGGGTGGGACACAGAGGGCATGCCAAATTTGGTCCCAAACTGCTGAACACTCAGCATAGTGTGAGCAGGTGAGTCGTCATGGTGAAAGAACCAGTCACTTATTTGACACACCCACACAAAAACAAAACAGTGCTAGCTGGTACAATGATGCTGATGGGTTCCTGGAACACTTACTTTAGCAGGGAAGCCTGTACTACAAGGGGCCCACCCTCCAAAAGATAATTCCGGTTTTTTTTTTAGGTTCCCTTTGTACATCCCTCCAAGCATTTTCTCAGATTGCATTCCAACAAGCTTTTCCTCAGTGGATGCAACAGACATGGCTTGACAACGAGCATTGTGGGAATTTTGCTTAACTCTGCTTCTGTCCATGTATTTGTATCTTGAAAGTGTCACCCATTATGCAAGAGACAATTCTTTACCCAAATCTGGCTCTTCTTTTTTCTGGGCACAGAGCTGGCCTCCTGAACTTCCTTGCAATTAAGTGTGCCAAAATGGCCAGTTCTTGCCAAGGGGATGTTTTGTGGATGTGACATGTATCACTACACATTCCAGGGATGCACGTGTGCCTTCTCGACTTCCTCTTTCCCTTTCTATACGCTGGATGCACGGGGGATGGAGGCTGTAGGGGATGACAGAGCCTGGGTCCCCAAATTGAGATGCACTCATCTACTAGGAACAGCTGCCTTGGGCTCTTGGACAAGAATTTCTATGGTACATTTCCTTGTACATATCGGAGTCTACCTATTCCTATGACCTAACCTATCCTGGACATTATTTTCTCTGCTTTTGGTCAAAGGTTGAGATTGACTTATTTTTGAGACCCTCAAGAATACATGAAGGGGCTTGTAGAAACTTCTAATTCCCCATCAGGCCCATGTTTAAACAGCCACACTTCCCTCCCCTGCTGGCTACATTCCCAGGATAATGGCAGGGGAAGTTAAGTCAGCGGGAAGCTGATGCATGCATTACATTACCACATCTGTTTCCTTCCAGAGAAGTCCCATTTCTCTTGGGGCTGGAGGTTGGGGGTCTCAGTCCAGGTGCTGAGGGGCCTCCAGAGGACATGGGGCCGGTGCGGGGACCACCAGTGGTGGTGGCAGGGCCTCCCCCAAGGTGGCCATCTCCAGAGTTCTGTCTCTTGCAGTATTGTGAGGAGGAAGGAGACAAGGAGCCCCTGTGGCTAAAGGCGGAGGTGGAGGGGTCTACGCCGTAGCGCTTCATGCCCACAGGGTTCACCAGGCACTCTTCGATGGTCACTGTCTTGGCTAAGCAGGAAGGCAGTTCAGAGAAGCAGAGATCAGAGAGCAGTTCAGGCAGCTACCTGACCCTCCATCTTGGCAAACCCCACCCTGGCAGCACAGTCATCACAATCTGTGAGGGTGGAGATGAGAGGAGATGAACCCCCCAGCATGATCCCAAATAGCACACCTGTCGGCTGATCGAGACATCTACCAATGAAAGCATATTTTAGTAGGAATTGGAAGATGTTCCCCTCCATGTTTAGAGGAAAACGTAATGATCTTGGCTACCGATGACTTAGAAATAAAATCCAAATCCAAGTGTTTCTCCCTCTGTGGCTCTGCCCTTTTGGCGATCTCTGCTGGCTTATCAGAATCTCTTTCCTCTTTCCTCTCTCGCCCACCATCTCTGCCTCCCTCACCTGGCCCAGGATTCTTTGGAGAGATCAAACAGGTGCCACACTGTCCCAGAGTCAGGTGAAACTGCTCTGGCCTGGACAGTGGCACAGGTGCCATGGTGCTTTCCCTCCCACTTTTAGTCCCAATACACATGAGGACAGCCACTCTTCCAGCACAGTTAACAACCAGGGACACACGTGCTGATCTGGACAGCTCCATGGTCCACCCCAGCCCCTTTACATGAGAGCAAAAGAGGGAATATAAAGCACAGAGGAAGTCAAGAACCTGAAGAGTCGGCAGACTCTTCAGGCAACTTCATTATCAGTACCCCCCACCCCAAGTAAATCAGGACTTTCTACACTTTTAAAGCTCAACCATGAGCCTGTTACACTCTTTCTGTGAGCCACCCCTGTGGCCAGGTGGTGTTTTTTGTTTTGTTTTGTTTTTATGTTTATTATTTTGGACAAAGTCCAGAGGAATTATGAGGACAGAAAAAAGAAGGAAACTATTCTAGTCCCTCCTACTCCAGACAAGATCATGTCTATCTAGCACCACCAATAATTATCTGTATATTGGACACCATCAAAACAGATCTTGGAAGTCTTTAGAAAAATGCAATCAGTAACAAAAAGCAATCCTCCAAGATTGGCAATGGAAGACATATTTAGGTCACAAGATCCAGATGTCTTCTTTGCGAATGGATTGCTTCCACAATGTAGGCATTGAAGATTAAGACTTGATTTTATTAGGGGAGCTAACAGATCTTCTCATAGTTCAGAATGGACATGGAGAGTGCCTGGGAACAAAAGTCACTGCAGATGAGATGCAGCTAAAGCAGAGCTTAGAGGTAAATTTATCATCGTAAATACTTATATTAAAAAGGAAGAAAGACCTCACATTAATAACCTAATCTTCCACATTAAGACAGCAGGGGGAACAAAAGAACAAATTAAACTTAAAGCAAGCAGAAGGGAGAAAATAAAGATTTCAACGGAAATTAATTTAATAGAGAATAGAAAAACAACTGATAAAGTCAGTGAAACCAAAAGCTGGTTCTTTGAAAAGATCAATCAAATTGACAAATCTCTAGCTAGATTTAAAAAAAAAAGGAAGGAGAAAGAGATAGAAGACTAAATTACTACAGACAGAAATGAAAGAGGAGCCATTACTACTGATCTTACAGAAATAAAAAGAATACACATGTTCTTTGATTTACAGTGGGATTACATCCCAGTAAATCCATCATAAGTTGAAGAGACTGTAGGTCAAAATGCATTTAATATACTCAACCTACTAAGCATCATAGCTTAGCCTAGCCTACCCTAAACATACTCAGAACCCTTACATTGGCCTACAGCTGGGCAACAATCTAACAAAGTTTATTTTATAAAAAAGTGTTGAATATATGAGGTAATTTATTGAATACTGTATTAAAAGTAAAAAAAGGAGTTGTAGTATGGGTACTCGAAGTACTGTTTCTATGGAATGTGTATCACTTTCACACCATTGTAAAGATGAAAAATCCTAAGTCAAATTATCTTAAGTTGGGAACCATCTGTACTATAAACAACTGTATGTGGTAAATTAGATAACTTAGATGTAAAAGACAAACTACTAAAACTGACTCAAGGAGAAATAGACTGAGTAGATCTATAACAAGTAGAGATTGAGTTAGTAATTTAAAAACTACCCCAAAAGAAAGCTCAAGCCCAGATTACTTCACAGGTGAATTATACCAAACAGTATTTGGTATAATACTGTTTCTCCTGATGTGTATGTCTGGTTTGATATCAGGAACACTTAACAACTGATATATATTACCCTGATATCAAACCAGACATACACATCATGAGAAAACTACAGATCAGTATCTCTTATTTACAAGAATGCAGAAATCCTCAACAAAATACTGACAAAATTGAATCCAGCAACTTGTAAAAAGACATATATACCATGACCAAGTAGATTTATCCTAGGAATGCAAGGTTGATTTAACATTTGAAAATCAATCAATATAATATGCCATATCAATAGGATTTTAAAAATCATGTAAACAACTCAATAGATGCAGAAAATATTTAATAAAATCCAACATTGTGATAAAATCACTCAACAAACCAAGAATAGAAGAGAATTTCCTCAAGTTGATACAATGTATCTGCATAAATCCTACAACTAACATCATAGTTCATGGTGAAAGACTGGATGCTGTCCCCTTAAAATCAGGAGCAAGATAAATATCCACTCCAGCTACTTCTGTTAACATTGTACTAAGGGTTTCTGCCACAGCAATTAGGTAAGAAAAAGAAAGAAAGGCATCTAGATTGGGAAGGAAGAAGTAAAACTATCACTTATATGTGCAAAATCCTAAGGGATTTACTTTTAAAACTGTTGGAACTAAGTTCAGCAAGGGGCCGGGTGCAGTGCCTCATGCCTGTAATCCTAGCACTATGGGAGGCCAAGGAGGGAGGATCACTTGAGGCCAGGAGTTTTGAGAATAGCCTGGGCCACATAGTGAGATCTCATCTCTACACAAAATTTAAAACATTTTTTTTTAAAGTAGTTGGGCAAGGTTGCAGGATACAACATCAATATGCAAAAATTAATTGTATTTCTATACACTTGCCAAGAAAATAAAATTAAGAGAAAAATTCCATTTATAATAGTATTAAAGAGAATAAAATACACAAAAGAAATTCAAATTTATAGTCTGAATGCTACAAAACATTGTTGAAAGCTCATAGATCAGAAGACTTATTGTTAAAATAATAATATTTCTCAAATGTACCTACAGATTCAACACAACCCGTCAGAATCTTGATTGACTTCTTTCTAGAAATTAACAAGCCGATTCTAAAACTCATATGGAATTGCAAGGGACACAGAATAGCCAAAACAATCATGTTAAAGAAGAATAAAGTAGATCTCAAAATTTACCACAAAGCATTGGTAATTAAGATGATGTGAGAGGTCATTATGTAAAGTGAAATAAACCAGACTCAGAAAGACAAATATTGCACGTTCTTGTTTACATGTGGGAGCTAAAAACGTGGATCCCATGAAGACAGAGCAGATGGGTGGTTCCCAGAAGCCAGGGAGGGTAGGGATGTGGTGAGGGGGATGAAGAGACATTGGTTAATGGGTATAAATATACAGTTTGTTAGAAGAAATAAGACCTAGTGTCTGATAGATCAGTAGGGTGACTGGAGTTTACAACAGTCTACTGTACATTTTGAATAGCTAGAAAATAATAATTCAAATGATTCTAGCATAAAGAAAAGACACATATTTAAGGTGATGGCTATCCCAAGTACACTGATTTGATCTTTACAAATTACAAAAAACTATCAAATTATCACATGTGCCCCCAAACCATGTGCATCTATAATGCATCAATTAAAAATTGTTTAAATAAATAAAACCAATGTTATTGGAGAGGAAAAAAAAGACTGGTACTCACATATGGATAGACATAGATCAATGGAATCGAATTCAGAGTCCAGAAATAAACTCATTTGCCTGTGTTCAGTTGATTTTCATCAAGGGTGCCAGGACCATTTGATGAGGGAAAGAATAGTCTTTTCAGCAAATGGTGCTGGGACAGCTGGATATACATGTGCAAAACAATGATGCTAGACCCTTGCTCACACCATATACAAAAATGAATCAAAAGCCTAAATATAGGGCAAAAACTATAAAACTCTTAGAAGGAAATACGTGTACGAGGGGACCCCCCAGAAACCTGGAATTATTTTTTGGAGGGTGGGCCCCTTGTAGTACAGGCTTCCCCCTGCTAGGTAAGTGTTCTAGGAACCCATCAGCATCAGTGGACCAGCTAGCGTTGTTGTGAGAGGCTGTGTTGCAGAAGAAACGTCCCAAGTTGTGGCAGACAGGTGACTGGTGCTTCCACCATGACAATGTACCTGTCCACATCGTGCTGAGTGCTCAGCAGCTTTTGACCAAAATCAACATGACCCCCATGCTCCACCCTCCCTATTCATCTGATCTTGCCCTGGGTGACTTTTTTGTTGTTGTTGTTTCCCCAGATGAAAAAAGTCCTCAAAGGGAAATTTTTGCAGTGGTGGAAGAGGTGAGGCAAAAAACAGAAGCATTAAGAGGCATCAAAATGGACGAGTTCAAAAACTGTTTTGAGCAGTAGAAAAAGCATCTCACTAGGTGTATTGCATCAACCGAAGAGTACTTTGAACGTGACTGAAGTTTAAACATGTAAGAATAGATACACAATTTTTAATAAATAAAGTCCAGGTTTTGGGGGTTTCCCCTTTGTATATCAAGCATCATGACCTTGGATTTGGCAAAGTATGCTTAGATTTGACACCAGAAGCACAAGCAACAACAACAACAAAATAGATAGATTGGACTTCATCAAAAATTAAAACTTTGGTGTTTCAAAGGACACCTTCCAAAAGTGAAAAGACGACTCATATATTGGGGGAAAATATCTGCAAAACATGCACTTGATAAGAGACTTAGGTCTAGACTACATTAAGAATTATCACAACTCAACAATAAAAAGACAACCTGATTTTAATTTATTTTATTTTGTTTTATTTTTTTTGAGTTGGAGTCTCACTCAGTCGCCCAGACTGGAGTGCAGTGGCCGCTCCCGGCCACCGCAGCCTCGATCTGCTGGGCTCCAGGGATCCTTTCGCCTCAGCCTTCCAAGTAGCTGGAACTACAGGCACGCACTACCACGCCTGGCTAATTTTTTATTTATTGTAGAGATGAGGTTTCAAGTTGCCCAGGCAGGTCTCGAACCCTCAGGCT
>CAUYQG010016396.1:0-46036 GCA_963574415.1 Tarsius wallacei
TCAGAATGGCACTTATCAATAACTCAAAAAATAAAAGTTGCTGGAGAAGGTGTGGCGAAAAGGGAACACTTCTACACTGTTGGTGGGAGTGTAAACTAGTGCAACCTTTGTGGAAAGCAGTGTGGCGATTCCTAAAAGCTCTAAATATCAACCTCCCATATGACCCCACAATCCTTCTATTGGGAATATACCCTGAAGAATTCAAATCACTCTATAATAAAGATACCTGCATACTTATGTTTATTGCAGCATTGTTCACAATAGCAAGAACCTGGAAGCAACCATGCTGTCCATCAAAAGAGGACTGGATTTTAAAAATGTGGTATATATACACAATAGAATACTACACAGTCATAAAAAAGAACAAAATCATGAATTTCGCAGCAACCTGGATGGAACTAGAGTCTATAATACTGAGTGACCTCTCACAGAAACAAAGAAGTGAGTATCACATGTTCTCACTCATATAGTAGACCTTGATCATGCAACGTATTACCATAAGAAAATGACTGACAATGGATGGAGACTATGGGGGGGAGGAGGGGAGGGTGATGTGATTAATGGTAGTAAATATCTGTCTGGGGATGAGGAGACACCTCTTATCAACAAGGGTGCCTGAACGAAGCATATTTGTATACCTAACCCTTAACTGTACCCCACAATATCATAATAAAAAATATTGAATATAAAAAACCAAACCAAAACAAACAAAAAAGGAACAATGATAGCAACAAAGAATTTAAAGTTTCAACAAGAAAATACATAAATTTTATTATTCTTACCTGATAGTTTTAGGTTAATGTCCCGATTTAGTAATCATCATATTTGTTTTTCTTTTTTCAGAGAACCTAACATAGCCAAGGTTTTTTTCCTCCAAAATATATAGTCTTTATACCTTTTTATTGAAACATGAGCTGTCATGCTTAAAAGAGAAAAGGTTTTTGGAGCCCTAAAACTTCTCGAGCTTATTTTTCTCTCCATTTCTTGCTTCTGTGGCTTTAGTATGGGTTTGCTATGATAAATTGCCTATATTAGATATGAAGCTAGGTATCTATCGAAATGCCTTTATATTACATTTAGTCTACAAAATCCAGGAAAAGTGGTTGATCAATTTTTTTAAAAAAACTTATCTCTGTAAATATAATATGATAGAGACTGGTTTTCCAGTGTCTTGTGTAGTAATATCACCAAATTTGTAAACTGAATAATCTACTAATTATGTAATAAGAATGGCAATAGTCACTTAAATTAGTCACATTTCTTAAGTTTTCCATTATTCTGGATAACTCTAAGTGTATATGTGCATATACTCACCAAAATAAAAGTTGAGACTACTAGGTAGTTACTTCCTGGTAGTTACTTACTGGTAGTAGGTAGTAAACTTACTGGTAGTTTATGTTTCTGGGCACGTAGTCTAAAAAGCATTTACCTAAACGTCAATATAATGACTTCAGTAAATAAATCACACATTAATCGAAGTATGATAAAATATTATCAAGCCCAGCAGTTATGAAGATAGCAGTATAATTATTCTTAATAACCAAAAACTGAAATTAACTCAAAGCCCAAAAAGTGGAGAATAAATAAAAAAATTATTGTACACAAAGAATGAAAAGTTATTCATGAATGCTGCAGAAATAAAAATTAATGAACTGCTTTTACACAAAATAACCAAAAGAATTTCCAATATATGTAGAGCAAAAGGTTAGACACAAAAAGTATGTGTTGCATGATCACATTCATATAAAGTTTCAAGATGGCCAAAACCAATCTCTAGTTGCTGGAGAGGGTGTGGCAAAAAGGGAACACTTCTACACTGTTGGTGGGAGTGTAAACTAGTGCAACCTCTGTGGAAAGCAGTGTGGCAATTCCTAAAAGCTCTAAATATCTACCTCCCATATGACCCCACAATCCCCCTACTGGGAATATGCCCTGAAGAACTCTAATCACTCTATAAAAAAGATACCTGCACACGTATGTTTATTGCAGCATTGTTCACAATAGCAAGAACCTGGAAGCAACCAAGCTGTCCATCAAAAGAGGACTGGATTAAAAAAATGTGGTACATATACATGATGGAATGCTATGCAGCCATAAAAAAGAACAAAATCATGAATTTCGCAGTAACCCGGATGGAAGTAGAGTCTGTAATACGGAGTGACCTCTCACAGAAACAAAGATCTAAGTATCACATGTTCTCACTCATATAGTGGACCTTGATCATCCAACGTATTACCATAAGAAAATGACAGAGTGGTGGGAAACTATGGGGGGGGAGGGGAAGGGAGATGGGATTAATGGTAGTAAATATCTGTCTGGGGATGGAGAGACACCTCTTATCAACAAGGGTGCCTGAACAAAGCATAATTGCATACCTAACTCTTAACTGTACCCCACAATATCACAATAAAAAATATTGATTATAAAAAAAAAGAAACCAGAACAATGACTGAAAAGTGATGAGAATTGGTTGGAATGTGGCATGAGAAATTTCTGAAGTGGTAGAAATGTCTTGTATCTTGATTGGAGTATAGGTTACTCAGATGTATGTTTTTGTCAAAAGTCATGAATAATGACTTAAGATTTGTGCATTTTATTTTATCTAAAGTATACCACAATTGAAAAGAAAGAGAAAATACTATCTAAAAACATGGGAAAGTAAAGCTCTTCACATTAGTCTTAAATACTAATGCATTTTTAAATATTTCTCTTACTCTATTGCAATTTCCAATTTGAGTTATCTAGATTTTCCTGCATTATTGTACTCCTGTCCAGAGAGGGATTTTTACCAAATGCAGAGTATATATTTCGGTGAAGTAATTACCAAAAAGTAGGCAATAAATTATCATCTGATTTGTATTTGTGGCATGCACAATAGTAAAGCAAATATCTTCACATCCTAATTTATGAAATCTTTGGCAAAAGAGCCTTTATAACTGTAATTAAGACTGCAAACTTTGAGCTGGGCTCAGTGGCTCAGCCTATAATCCTAGCACTTTGGGAGGCCGAGGCAATTGGATTGCCTGAGTCCACAGGTTCGAGACCCACCTGGGCAACTTGGCGAGATCGCGTCTCTACAATAAAATAAAAAATTAGCTGGGCGTGGTAGTGCATGCCTGTACCTCCAGCTACTTGGAAAGCTGAGGCGGAAGGATCACCAGAGCCCAGCAGGTTGAGGTTGCGGTGGCCGGAACTCAAAAAAGAAAAAAAAAAAAAAAAAGATTGCAAACTTTAAGAAAAGAGGATTATCTTTAATTATTCAGATGTGCCCATTCTAATCATATGAACCCTTAAAAGCAGAGAACTTTCTTCAATTGGAGAGAGACTTGGCAGGAGAGAAATTGGAAAGATTTCAAGTGTAAAGAATCAGGGGTGTCTTTGTTTATTTTATTTCATTTCATTTTATAGTTGTAGGGTGCAAGTGAGGATTCACTACATAAGAAAGTTGAATGCTGGTGAAGTTTGAACCTCTAGCTTGCCGTCTCTCCCCTGAGAGTGGACCTAATATCCAACACATGTATGTTCACTGCAGCACTAGTCACAATTGAAATGTAGAGGTTTACGTGAGAAGTTTGGAGACAGACCACTAAAAGTTGACACCAGTTCTTACTAGCTTACACCTGCAAAGAAACAATGACCTACAAGAGTACAAGATACTGGGAATGGTGACCTTCAACTGCAAATCACTAAATTCTGCCAAGAACCTTAATAAACTTAGAAATGTTCTCTGTGCCTCTCAAAGACAGCCTGCTGACCAACAACTTGATTTGAACTTTGTAATACCCAGAACAGAGGAACCATCTCAGCCCACTCAGTCTTCTGACCTACTGAATTGTGAGTTAACCATATATGTTGCTGAAGCCATTAAGTTTGTTGTAATGTGTTAGGGTGGCAATAGAAACTAATAAATTATTTTAGAAAGAGACTTGAACATGAAAGAATTTTGATTTTTAAGGCAGTTGAAAATGTATCTTATAAATCTTGTGAAAACATAAAAAGTTGAAGCAGGATAAGTTTGATACATATTTTACATGTATATTAATTTGTATCAAATTCTACTACATTCCTCCTATTAGATCATCCCTCTTTCTTGTTTTTCTAGAGCTTCTCATTGTTTGTATTTAAATCCTCCTTACGTATAAACTTTGTCAGTAAAATCTTAAGAATGTGGATGCAGTTGGCATTTTTCACTTCATTTAAATGTAGGAAAATTTCTTTATGAAGTCAAAATTCTTTTGATTGCTCTAGTAATGCAGGAAAAAAATGATAGAAAATATAAATATTTTATTTGAAAACTAAACCAAAATTTCTGATATGACCTCAAGGCCAGTTTGTCAATTTCATTTGTTTCATAAACTAGCATCAGAGACTGCTACTTTCAGATTTCTTCCTTGTTTCCTCACGTACACTCTCCTGATTCCTTTCCAAAAATCATTACTTCTAGTTAAAACAGATCTTTCCTATTTTTCATTCTTGTCACCACTTTCAAGAAAGCTTGTAAGAACTGTTGCTGCTTTCTTTCATCAAAAGCAATTCCCCAAGTACAGTGTATTTTCTTGACCAGGAAAAGGAATTTTTTTCATGCTAGAGAGAAGCAAAAGATTAGAAACCAAACCACCTGCAATCTTATTCACTGTAGTCACAAAAGGGGTAACTTTCTATATTACTTGAGACAAATGTGTGTGTGTGTGTTTCTTTAAAAATCCAATCTGATCTAAAATTTCTAAATAGAAAGAGAAATACATATCTAATTGACAAATAACCTATTTTAGGGGTCATAATTCAGGAGACACTGACTTACATAACAAATCTTAAAGCTCTTCAAAATGGAAAGACATTCTCTTGCTGGAATACCAAGTGATAGCTTATTCACATTAAAATCCAAGACTACAACAGGCCCCCGTAAAACGTCTGGCTATTTTTCACTGAAAACAAAAAAGGATAACAATTGTAAAAGGACATTTTAATTTATTGGTTTTAATTAAACGTGTTTGTTCTAAACTGATGTAATTTAAGCACAATCCATAGAAAAGATCTATTGCATATTCAGTACCAACTTGCTTGTCCACATAAGACTATTTATAGTTGAGTGCAAATATGCCTGGTATAACTTATAGAAAACTACAAAATCTCTGATTTTATTTTTAAAGACAAAGGTTTAAAATAACCTTTAACTATTTATAAAGTAAGGTCGTTTTTATTTTCCTTAATCAAAAATAATTATGATTTTCAGAAAGAGAAATATTAATTTCTGAATTATATTAATTATCAAAACAATTTAACTGGATATTGAGGATTACACCAGAAATCAGAGTATTTAACAATCCTATTGTTTATTTCCCTCCTATTATAAGTAACTAACAATTTTTTTGTATGTTTGAAGTATTAAATCCATTTTAAACATAAATGAGCCAACTCAATGAACTGAGGTCTATGCAACGCATTTGTGATTATAGTAATATATGATATGTAATGAAACGTTTCAATTTTTTTTCAGTTTCTAGTATATAGTATAACTTTAGTACCAAGTTGAGGAATGGGAAACAAAATAGTGGAAAAGCTAAAGACTTTTAGTAAGTTCATTCTGTGGCCTAGGAAGTGATAAACTTTCTCTACATAAAATGCATTTGCACAGGAAATTTATAAAGTAAAAATTATTCCCATCTTACAGATAAAAAATTGAGACAGACAAGTAAAAGTAGCTCATTCAAAGTTACATAAGAGGAATTTCAGTCCTATTTGACCATTACCTTGCTCTCTGGAAGGGAATCAAATAGGAAAAGAGAAAGTAAAAGCAGCAAAAAGTGCTGAACTCTGTAATGCAATCGGGACGTGTAAACATCAACCTGGAACTAGCACTGACATAAGACAGGGGACCCCACCAAGGTTGTGATCCAGCCCAAAAAACCAAGTGGATTCTTGTCTTCACATAGGAAAGAATTCAAGAGTAAGCCAACAAGGTAATTGAAAGTATGTTTATTAAAATAAAAGAGGAACAGAAAGAACACTACTCTGTTAGGTAAAGTAACCTCCATACTCTGGTGGGGTTTTAGTTGGAAAATGAAGGTAAGTTTATAGAAATGAGAGGCAGCAGGCTGCTCCATATTCATAGCAGCCTGAGCTGCTCCGTAGGAAGAACAGCAACCATACATCACTGGGGTTTTATTTTTAGTTATTTCTTGATTATACGCTAAACAAGGGGTGGATTACTTATGGATTTCCTAGGAAAGAGGTGGAAATTTCTAAGAATTGGGGTCCACTCAGTTTATTTCTATAAATGGGCATAGATGAAACTGCTATGGCACTGGAAGCTGTGTCATTTAGCATGCTAATATATTAGAAAGAGTGCATAATGAGTCCAAGGTCAGGCAGTGGAAAATTCATTGCCATCTTGGTTCTAGGTGCCTCTAATTGGTTCTTAACCACATTGTGTTTTTCTCTGTAGGAGTTTATAAAATGAGACTGTTCAGCTGTCTAGGGAAACTGTTTCATATACAAGTACTTGTACTGAAAATTAATTTGCTTATTTTACTAATGAAAGTAGTCCTACTCATTTTTATCTCAGCAGTATGAGAATGTTGCCCTCTCCCAATATTGCCTACCATTTCTTTGTAGTGAGACATAGAGAAACATAGAAAGGCAAGGCCCCAACTGTCTATTAGATGATCCTAAGCAAATATAAATGTAAGCCGGGCTCGGTGGGTCAGCCTGTCATCCCAGCACTTGGGAGGCCAAGGCGAGTGGATTGCTTGAGCCCTTGGGTTCGAGACTTGCCCGTGCAACTTGGCGAGACCTCGTCTCTATGATAAATACAAAAAAAAAAAAAAAAAGCCGGGCATGGCAGTGCACTCCTGTAGTTCAGGCTACTAGGGAGGCTGAGGCGGAAGGATCACCAGAGCCAGCAGGTCCATGCTGGGGTGGCCGTGAGTGTGCCACTGCACTCCAGCTTGGGCATACATATATAATATATATATATAAAATTTATATTTTATATATTATATCTATATATATTTATACATATATTTTTTTTATATACATAAATTTAAAGTTTTTGATCTTTCATAGGTACTAACCCAGGGTGAGGAAAATGAGTACCTTGCTGCCACAGGGGAAATATTTAAAATGGTGCCAAATAAGTCCAGTAATCAAACACAAATAATAATTCAAGATTGCATTAAATCAAAATTAATTCCAAAGTTCTATGATGAAAATATGACATTTCAAGCAAAGTTAAAATCAAAATTACTGATTTTTCCTTTTGCTTCAGACTTCCATACAGGTAGGCAAGGTCTGTTACCAATCCTGCTAGACAGTTAATATCAGCTAGAGATGATAAGTAAAAATGCTAAGTCAAAAGATACATGCACTCAAAATTCAGATATTAATCATAATTAATGACTATACTTTAAAGTTTTAAAATTTTTTCCGTATCTGAAGGTAAAATACCTTAATTCCACTTCAAAAATTTTCTTCCTTCCTTCTACTTTTACTTTGTGCTTGTCAAAAATTTACTGGCCTTTTCAAATATCTCTATTATTTTATTTATAATTTAATGATTCTATGCTTATCAATTTCATCTGCATCCATTCTGCTATTTAGTCCACCCACTGATTTTTGAATTATAAGTTCTATTTTTAATGTCCAAGACCTCTCACATTTTGTTCATGCATAAAATAATTTCTCATATTCTGTCTGTATGGAACACTCTTATTCCAAGAGCCTTTACTCAGTAATTATGGATGATGTGTAAATCCTGATGTGGGTGTTTCAGTAGATTTTCTTTTGGATATGTTAGTTTTTTGTTCTTCCAAGGAGTGGTAGCTATGCTTGTGGGTGTTTCAATAGACTTTCTTTTGTATTTGTAAGTCCCCTATTCTTCCAAAGGAGCTGTAGCTATGCATGTTAATAAACAAAGAGTTTCAGGCAATTGTAAACAAGATAATATGTGAGTAGAGCAGGCAATAAAATCTTAAATAAAAAAAATTAGCACTGATTACTCACATTGTAACAAAAGAGAATAAAGAGTTCAGAAATATATGGAGATTCAACCAACATGAAGAAATATTTGGATATAGATTTATAGGGCAAACATGTCACCAGAAAATTATTACAAAAATAAAAGAATGAGTGAAAAAAGGTATAAGACCCAAATGAACTTTCAAGCATCAGACATAAAAGATCCTAGAGAAGGTCACAAAAAAAAAAAAAGAATATATATATATATATATATATATATATATATATATATATCTCCAATCAAATAATGAGCCTTAATTCCAGCACTTTGGAAGGCCTAGGCGAGAGGACCGCCTGAGTCCGTGGTTTGAGATCAGCCTGGTCAACTTGGTGAGAACACGTCTCTACAGTAAATTAAGAAATTTATTGGGGGTGGCACGCGCCTGTGGTTCCAGCTATTTGGAAGGCTGAGGCATAAGGATTGCCTGAGCCCAGCAGGCGGAGGCTGTGATGGCCATGAGCATGCCACTGCACTTCAGTCTGGGCAATAGAGTGAGACTCTGACTCAAAAAAAAAAAAAAGAATGAGTCAAAATAAGGAATTAGGAAATAGAGACAATTTATTAAATGATGAGAGATAAAGAATAAATAGTATACATATAGAGCACAGATTAGACAACTAGAGAAAAATGTATTGCAAAATATAGAGTAAAAGCTATAAATTTTGGCAAAACAAAAATAATGCAAGTCACAAAACTCCAGGTTTTGTGGCAGAAAAAAAAGGCAGAAGAAGGGAAGCAAAAAGAACTGGAAAAGTGCTAGTTACATAATATAACAAAAAGATGTCTGTTCATGCAGTCTCAAAGTAAAATCTAAAGGTGGAAAGAAACCACAGGGATATCTACTACCAGTAACAGCAGCCTTATAATTGACATCAAACCTCCTACTGAAGATAAGAAAAAAAATCTTCAAGATGTTAAGTCAGCAAAGCGATAGAGAATTACAAAATCAAGATCCAAAAGGTGAGCTTGGCATTGAACATTGCTTTTCAGCTCATGACTTCTATGGAGTCTAGGAAACTTAAAAATAGATTTCAAAACTGAGAAGTAATTTTGGCAACTAAATGCATGTATATTTGTGAGTGTGCAGTAGAGTGTGGTGTGGAAGACAGTGCCCTCAAGCTTTGAGTTGGGGCCAGGGACCACACTCCAGGAAGGATAGCCCACACAGGGACATAAGAGTAGTGTCGGATAGTCTGTACACTTGTAATTGCATTAAAATTAGCCTCAAACGTGAGTGTCTTTAGCTTACTGCAAAGGGTCAGTGTAATTCCTCTCTAGACAAAGCTAAAATTTTTCAAGGCCTCAAATGATTTAAAAATATTTATATAATTCCTAGTATTCTATTGAAAATTTCAAATAAATAAACACATGAAGAGATATGGGTGAAAGGCAATTACTGAAAAAAAGACATGGAAGAAAGCAAACTAACAGGAAAAAAAAAGGATTTTCTTTTAAAAATGATCAATCTGTTTATAATTGCTTGAAAAATAATACAGATGCTCCTCAATCTGTGATGGGATTATGTCCTGATAAACTCATTTTAAGTTGAAAATATCGTAAGTCAAATGTATTTAATACACCTAGCCTATCAAACATCATAGCTTAGCTTATCCTACCTTCAACACTAATGTAACTACCTTAAACATTAACTTAATGTAAGTGCTCTAAACACTTACCACCAGCCAACTTTTAGGCTAAATAATCTAACAGAAAGCTTAAAGTGTTGAATATCTCATGGAATTTATTGAATACTGTACATTACATCGAAAATTTGATGATTTCATATCATCGTAAAGTCCAAAAATTGTAAGTCGAACTATCATTAAGTCAAGAACCATCTGTATACTTAAATTATTATATATACATACATGTATATGGAGAAAGAAAGAGAAACAGAAAGACAGAGAGACAGAGTCAGAAAGAGAGAACACAAATTACCAATTACCACAAAATGGTAGGCAATATCAGAAATTAATGAAAGAGAGGACATCACTAAAGATTCTATAGACAGCAGAAGAATGACAAATTATTGTAGAGGCCCAAGTTAGTGTGATAAGGCAGTGGAAAGTAGTTAAAGCTATAAAGATTGCAAAGGAAAGGTGAATGCTATTTTTCAGATGGCACAGCTATGTACAAATATCAAAATTTATCTATAATTAGAATTAAAAGTCAATTTAGTAAAGTGGTTGAACTTATGATGAAGCCTCAATGCAAAAATCAATTGTAAGCCTACTGCATACCTATTACATACCTACTGAACTGTTTGTTTAACAAAGTAGAATTAATACATCCAAAAGAGGAGAGAAAGGAGAGGGAATGAGTATATCCTTAAACTGTCTACCCTACTGCCTCTCTTATTTCACCCTAGTCCCAGCCCTGATGAAACAACTGTTTATTATTTGCTAGTGAAAAGTAAATTAAAACTGTAATGACATTTAACACATACCAACTTGTCTAACATTAAAAGATTAACAATAAAAATTATTATAGATATATGAAAAAAATGAAAATTCTCATAGACTGCTGACAAGAAATTAAACAGATGAAGTGATCCATTTACATACTGACATCACAAGATATGCGCAAGAATGTTCACAGCAGCATTATTTGTTTAAAAAACTACAAGGTGAATTTTAAAAATTGCATATTGAATATTATTCAGCAATGAATATGAACAAATTAGAACTACGTGTAACACTATGGATTAATCTCACGTGAATAATGTTAAGCCAAGAAAGAGAGAGAGAGAGACAGAGAAAAAGAAAGAAAGGGAACGAAAGAAAGAAAACAAGAGAGTATATTAGTTTCCTTGGTTTGTTGTAACAAATGACTACAAATGTAGTAACTTTAAGCAAGAGAAATTTGTTCTCTCCCAGTTAAAGAGTCTAAATGTCCAACATATATTTCACTGACCTAAAGTAAAGGAGGCAGCTGGCCTGTACTCTCACTGGAGGCTCTGAAAGATTATCTGTGTATTACCTCTTCCATTTTCTGGAGGCACATTCCTTAAATCATGGTCCCTTTCTGCATTTTCAATGCTAGAAGAACAGCCTCTTCAATTCTCTCTACTTTCATTGTCACATTGCCTTCTGCTTTCAGAGTGTATATCAAACATCTCTCTGTCTTCCCTTTGCAAGGACACTTGTGATGGCATTTAAGGTTAACACAAATACGCTGGGATGATTATCTCCTCATCTCAAATGTCTTAAGTCAATATATCTACAAATACTCTATTTCAAATAAGGCAGCATTTACAGGTATGAGGGATTAAGATGTGGGCATACCTTTGGGAGCCGTTATTAGCCTACCACAGAGAGCATAGAAACATCAAAACATCAAGAAAAGAAAACTTTAAATAGTAGGTATCTTTGAAGACAAATGAAAGAGTAGTGATCTATTTTGCAAAAAAAAATCTTCTGAGTAGTAATTGCTAAGGTATTTGTTTTGTGATAATTCTTTAAGCTGTATAAATTTTGTTTTGGTCTTTGCATATGTATATGCATATGCATAAATTATACATATATAATTAAAATTTAAGAGAAAACCATCATGTTTCTATCATCACATTTAAAAAAACTTTTTCTATTCATAATAAAAGTGTGATATTTTAGGAAACATTGAATTCAAACAAATACATGTAGTGCTTTTGGTTAAAGAAGCAGATATAATATTATTATACAATTATTTTTATCTATTCTGATAATTCTCCTCTCTGTCTTTCTCTTTACACACACACACACACACACACACACACACACACACACACATCACACACACACACACACACACACACACACACACACACACATATATATACCAGGGGTGCCAAAAAAAAGCATACCTATTTTAAGAGATGTTATCTATGTATTACTTTTAGTTCGCCATAATCAAAAGTGTCTGGATACTGATGGTAACCACTTTGAGCACCTCTTGTAATTGCAGAAGTCAAAAGTGACTTGTATTTATCTTTTGTTATTGATATATATTGAGCATCACAATTTTAATGTAGTTTTTCCTTTCTTAAAATGTGTATACATTTTTGGCATTCCATCAGTATGCATATCTATTCAAGCATTTTGAAGTATAAAGTTTGAAATGAATATAACTACTTTATAGCATTTACAATAATTGTGCTTATAAGTTTTAAATTTGAATAATACCAAAAATAAGAAGAAAAACAAAAAAACACCTAAAATGAATTTTAGCAATTGTTAACATTGGTTATTTCTGTCAATTTGGGGTGATTTTAATAAAACAAACAACAGATGTTGGTAAGGATGTGGAAAAAAAGGAACGCTTCTACACTGCTGGTGGGAATGCAAACTAGTGCAACCTCTTTGGAAGACACTGTGGTGATTTCTGAAAGAACTAGAAATTGACCTTCCATATGTCCCAGCAATTCCCCTATTGGGAATATACCTGGAGGAGCTCAAATCATTTTACAAAAAAGATACTTGCACATGAATGTTTGTTGCAGTTCTACTCACAATATCAAAATTATGGAAGCAACTGCTGCCCATCGAAGCTGGACTGGATTAAAAAAAAATGTGATACGTATACACAATGGAATATTATGCAGCCATAAAGAAGGACAAATATACGGACTTCGCAGCAACTTGGACGCATTTGGAGTCGATCATACTCAGTGATCTATCACAGAAACCAAGAACACAGTACCATATGTTTTTACTCATAAGCGGATCTTGAACAATTATTATAATACTATAAGAAAGGGATTGGCAGTAGTGGGAAACTGGGGGTGGGGGGGGAGGGTGAGGGGGATGGGATTAATGGTGGTGGGTATCTATCTGAGGATGGGGAGACACCTCTTATCAACAAGGGTACCTGAACGAATAATTTTTGTATGCCTAACCCCTAACTGTACCCCACAATAACATAATAAAATAAAATAAAAAAAAAAAAAAAAAAAAAAAAAAAGAATCTAAAATGTTGACCAATTGCACGCATCTATTTTACTTCTCTAGCTAAATTGTTATCCTTGTGAACTGGAAGAGCCAGTCCTTCAAGATGGATCCCAAGTGGTTCACTGTGCCTATATTCAAGATACAGCCAAGTGCCATCTGCCGACTTGTGGTCACACAAATACTCTGTGTTCTAGAAAAATCCGCACGCTGTGTCATTTCAGGATTTTCAAGCTGTTTCTGTAGACACAGCTAGAAAATTTCATTTGGCATTGACCAGTTGGAACTAAACAAGGGTGCATGCCACATTTGTATAAGTGGACTAGAGTGGGAACTGGTGGGACATTTCTCTATAAAAGGCAACCCCACTCTTTGTTCTCTCAGGGCACATCTTTGTCTTGCTCTGAAGGTTGTGTTGCCTGGGTTTACAAACTGCTCACAGAAATAAAGTCTCTCTTCATGCTTCTTTCTCAGTAGTTTTGTTAATGCTCATGTTTGGTGGGCGTTTGTTCTGCATTTGCTGGATGAACATGTGTGTGGGTGGGTGTTCACCTCTCCCAGCCAGAGTGGGCATCCCTACCTGGGAAAGGGGTTAGTGACACGCAGGTACCAGAGGCCATTGCTATGGGTGCGTGGGCTGTAAGTGTCGTGGGCCACTTTGATGGAAACTTCTGGTCCAACATATGGAGTAGACATCTTCCTGGGCAACCCTACCGTGTGCAGAAATGGCAGATAGGACTTGCTGTCAGCACAGTGACAAGAATCAATGATGAAGACCATGTGCTCGTGTGGAGGCCTGTTGGGTGCCAGGTACCTCATTAGGAGCTTGACAGACCTTATTTTCAATAACTTCTCAACCTAGTGGAGTAGACTCCATGGCCCCATTTTACAGACAGAATGGAGACTCAGAGAACTTGCAGTTCCAATTTTGTCAGGAGAACCACTAGCGATCCGATGGCTGGAGGTCTGAATAGTTAATCAAGGATTTGAATAGCCATGGTAGTCTCCTGAGGAGATATCTGGGGGGCAGATGATTCCAGCGTTTATTGTGGGGGCAGCTATCTTCCCGTCTGTGCAGAAGCTTGGCCCTGGTGGCTGAAACGCAATGACTTTCACTTGCTTCTGTTGGACATCACAGAATTTAACAGCTAGGACAATAGTGAACATTGTCTCTTAGGCCCCAGACTTTTCCAGAAGTGTATGACCTCTCTTTGTCCTTGTTCAGCTCAAGTCGAGTCGACCAACACTGACTGAGCACCACCAATGAGTCATGTCTGTGAAGGCGACATGGCCTGTGTCCTTGAGGGGCTTCAAGTCCAGCAACTGTCACTTTGACAGACGTGGGCTGGACAAAGTCATATGTATATGCCAGATACCCGGCTCTGTGCTCATTACGATAATTGCCTTGTACTATCCTAGCAATTAAGTCCCTCAGGTGTGTGGACATGTGTTCTTGATTTTATATCCTCTACCTAATACAATGTTAATATTTGATAGCAGTCCCCAGAAATTAAACTTAAATCATTATACAAACCAAATTAAGATAGTGCAATACTACCAGTCAGCCATGTGGCTTTATAATCCAGTGTGATCTCCTATAAATGCACAAATTTACCAGCATCTCAGAGGATAAAACTGCCTCCTTTGTTGCTTTGCCTTAAATAGTTTAAGGCTCTTCTTTTCTGTGAGCAAGCAGCTGTCTTTTATGTCTAACAATGCTCCTCCCAGCCCAGATTAGGCTACCAAATGATGTTGCCCCTGTACCTGCAGGTATCTTGTGCCTAGGCAGGAACACGGGCAATGGCAAGAGGGGAGGCTAGATGTCAGCTGAGGATTTGATTCCTGGACATGATCTTTCAGGTGACTCAAGAATGTATGAGATCAGGAGCTGACAAATACAGGGCTCTGAGTGAGAAGTTCTCAGATGACAGGCAAAGATTCTGTCCTCCAGAGGGGCAAGCCCTATTCCCACACACAGCAGCTCTGAGTGTATGCCATCACCGGGGTGGGTGCAGAGAATGGGACAGGAGAAACAAAAAAGAGCTAAAGGAGAAAAGTGAGATGACTGTCACCAAGGTGCATGACTTAGATTTTCTGATTCAATTTCTCATGAATTTCATCAGGTGATCAAATTGCTAAGCATAAAATTTGGGTATGCTGCCACCAGGTAACAGCACCCACTTCTTGAAAGTATGCTTTGTTCAAACCTGCTATGTGCCAGATATCTTGGTCATGTAGCAGGGACCAAGGCAGAGGGAGTCCCTGTCACCATAGTGCTCAGAGGCCAATGCGGTGGTTGGGGACTGCTTACATCTCACACTCCACTGTGAAGTATTGCTAGCTTTAAATGATACATAGTGATCATGAACAGATAGAAAAACTGTTTCATCTAACTTAAAGCTATAATGTTTTTATTGGAGTTACTAAGTGAATGGAAAATAAATATAAAAACAGTTATTAAATAAGCAAGAAATAATACTATGCTTAGTTATAAAATTAAGTAGAGGTTTTCAAGTATCTTATAGCTTTGTGCAACCAAAATTGTATGAGAAAGCAAACACCATGAGAAAAGAGATTTTCTGTTTCAAATAGAAATGGGGATATTGGGGGGAGGGGTGGGTTTCCAACACAGGCCAGACTTTGCAGGGTTTAACAGAACCAACTAAAACACACACACACACACACACATACCACGAGCTTTTACCAGACACGTGACCCAAATGTCTGGATTATTGTTTGTTGAAATTTAGCCTCATGTGCAAACAGGTTTTGTCAAAGTGCTGTTCCTTATCTATCATGGACCCTTTCCATGTACTCGGATCCTCCCAGGTATAGCTCCAGTCTAAGGACTTAACCTGGTTGCTTTCAGAGTTTTCCCTCCTGCCTCTGGGTTCAGGGACTCTGGAAGACCTTGCAGCTTAACCTCAGAAATCCACCCTGCTACTGGGCATCACTCCAGCCTCTGGTCGAGCAGTACCCTCCGAGACTACAGTACCCTTGGAGACCAATTTTCAGCAACAGAAAAGGAAGAAGGAAAATCAAGTTCTCATAAGGGCCTGTGCTGTCAGCCTTAAGAAAATCCTGTGACTCTTTTTATCTCTCCTTCCACCAGAAGGAGGCGATCTTCCAATCTCATTTCTCTTTCACTAATATTTTCCACTATGCAATAAGTATCTGTAATAAAACCCTACAGCATTTGAGAAATAGAGAAAATACAGAATAAAAATCCCACACACACCATCTTGAGGACAACACTATTATTTTGTTGCAATTCCTTCTGGTATCTTTTCCCAATGTTTACTACTTGGTAAATATTTGCAGTCATACTGGGTACAATTCTGAATCATGATTTTTAACTTCACATTATCTTAAGATTTTTATTTGCAGGTGACTGAATTTCTTCAGAAAAATTATCTTGAAGGCCGCTCACCACGGGGTGGTCCATATCAACGTACATAGCCACACTCTGAGTCTGTATTGCTTCCATTTGCTTGGAAATAAACCCAGTGGAAAAGATCATCCTTCTACTTACAGCTACATCCATTAGGACACGTTTCCACATGTCTGATTGCTGGGCCCTGTGATGCACACATGATAATAGCCCTTCATGTGTGCTGACTGATGGTTTCCAAAAGCTTATTACTCCATTTGTCAGTTTGCCAGATGCTTTTAGAAATACATGGGAATGTCAGTTTCATTACACTATTGCCAGCACTAGGTATTTCCACAACATACATTTTAACGCTAGTTTAATAGGCAAAAGGAACCCACTGCCTGTTTTACTGCCCGTTTCCTTGCGTAGCCATCAGATGGGACATCCCACTCTCCTGAAGATGATAGAAGCACACATCTCCCCGGAGACCCCGGCAGCAGCTTCTCTGACCTCCAGCTCTGGTGTGAAGTCTTTCTGGCCTCCCCCTACTAGAACAGATTTCTATCCTATCCTGTAAACACTGCTACATCATGCGTGGGCCTTTGTCATGATACATTTAGTCCACCCACTGCTTGGTCGCGAGGTACCAGGTCTAGGTCTGCGGGGGGTGGGATATGCATTGTTACTTTCTTGGTCCCCTGCCTTGTGTCAGGCAATACTGTGCATGCCGCAGCAGCTCCGTGGGACGTGATCACTAAACTGAGAATGATTCAACTAACACTATGGGTAAATAATTCCATTGTGAGACTCAACATTTTAATGCATATGAATAGAACAAGGAATAACAACAATAAAAGAAACAGGGATCTTAGCTCTGGTCTTTTCTTCCATTCCTGAATTATTATTATTTATTTTTTGTTCTTTGCATTTCAGTCTAGGAAGTTTCTATTGCATATTGTCAAGCTCACTGATTCTTTCCTGGGCACTGTCTAATCTACCAATGAGCCATCAAAACACTCTTCATTTATTTTGCAGTGTTTTGAATGTTAGTATTTCCTTTACATTCTTTAGTGTTTCCATCACTCTGCTTATACTATTTATCTGCTCTTGCATGGTGTGCATTAGACCCCTTAATGTATCAACCATAGTTATTTTGAATTCCCTCACAGATAATTCAGAGTAATAGGAATAGAGGTAAATAGTTCTAGTGTGAGGATTTATGTCAATCTGGCTCTGAGTTGGACTGTGTTCAATATTTGCTGTGGTTGTAGGTACCAGAGGTTTCCAATTTCTCTAGACATTTCTTTGCTTTCTCTCCTCTGGAAGTTGAACTTCCATAAGTCCTCCTCAGAGAGAGTGCCATCTCTTAGAGCTCTTTTGGTTTGGTTGCAATCCTTTGCCCTACTGGGGCCCCATCTGTGAGGTGGTAAGGTGTTGGGGAATAAGAGTGCCCTGTAACCTTTGGATTAGCTCTCAGTCTCTTGGGGGGATGGTGAGGAGGGCTGTGTGCCTGGCCTATGACCTTCACAAGTATTTTTGCCATCCTCATGTGAGTCAGGAAGGCTGGAGGGGGCTGACGTGAGATAATGTCCTTCCCTGAACTGGGACAAGGCTCTGGCACAGTCTCTTCCTGGAGAAGGGAACTTCTTTATGGAGAAAGCTCTGGTGAATACATGAGAATACTTCTCTCTTCACTCTGCAAGGGCTGGTAGAGATCCTTCTAGAATCTTCACTTTGAGAACCTTAGAGCTTCCTGGAGATAAAGTCCACAAAAGCATGGGGTCCCCCTAGGACTGCAATGCCCAGGAGTTCCTCAGTCCACATAGTCAGCATGTAGCTATTTGTCAATGTTTCCATCCAAGTGTTCCTCCCTTGTGTGTCCATGGTGGTTTCTGCTCCAGGGAAGCAGAACTTGGCAGTGACCCTATGGACTCATTTGCATCTCTAGATTTCTGGGTAGTGACTTATCCCATTGTCAACAGAAATCATTACAGTCAATTTCATTTAAAGATCTCAATGGGTTTTTATTTGTCATTCTAGAATTAGGCAACTCCCCATGCTATACAATGAGTGCTCCCACAAGCTGAACAGAGGAGGCTGGCTTAATAGGTGAAAATGGGCTGAAGAAAGCAGAAACAGAAAACAAAAAGCAGGTTGATGGTTTCAAAGTTATCTTCCCTGTGGAAATAATACAAAGGGACTTTCCTCATTATGCTGACTCAGTTGACAGAAATCACCTGGTTTTTAGGAAAACCAGCTCATTTTAAAGTTCAGTTCAATTACATGGTGCTTAGCATAAGTGACTCCATTCTGGATTGGTCTGGTCTGCTGGGGCCTAGTGTAGGACACCAGCCCCGAATAATGGCCTCTCATAAACTTGGCCTCCCACCGTGAGCTCAGTTCTCTAAGAGGTCTAAGAAGGATCACTGATTTTCAGTTTATTCAACTTTTTCTTGTTGGAAGGATTGGAGTGATGGCTTCCAAGCTCTTTACATGTAAAAACTTGAAAGATGAACTATCTTCTCTAAAAGTAAAAGGCAAATACCTACTTTCATGAATATCTCAAAATATATCACTCATCAATTCTTTCACAGGATAATTTATATGCTGAGAGAAACCTAATTTTTAGCATTCTCTAATTGAACAAGAGGCTCATTTTTTTTTTCAGGAAATTTTGCAAGCACTTCACCATTGCCTTGCATGAGATGATGAATGAGGGCTGGAATTAATTCAAAATAGCACCTATTGGGGTAGCATTAAGGGACAAAGATCACAGGAAGTTGAGAGAATCTCTTCTTGATGAGTTCTTTACTTCAAACACTACTATAAAATGGGCCCCTGATATTTTCATATTATTTAAGTGACTTATTCCTAGCCCCTAGGTTTCATCTTCCCTGAAATGTGCAAGTAAGAACTTACACAGCAATACAAATACATTCAAAAATCGGTGTTTTTTCCCAACACGTTGGGATTAAGATATATTATCAAGAATGTAATAAAGATTTTTTTCCACTCCTCCTTCCCCTCTCGGCCACCTCACCCCCAAGATTAATAACAGAGCTTTTGCCCTGAGCAGCCCCGTCCTTGCCAATGCTTGCAAACTGCAAATTACATACAAGTTGTTAAAACAGTGCCTGGAGGCCTTTATCAGCCTGTTAAGGCTTATACATGTTTTGTTTGGTTGAGAGGAATAAAGCAATTAAAATCGGATGGGTTCTGTTTATAGTCGAGATTTAATACAACATCACCAGGGCTTCCTGCTGTCTCCAGGAGCTCTCTGATCCCCACAACACAAGGGGGCTAGACTTGGTTGAACCTGCCATTCCCAGGAAAAGGGTAAAACCTCTAAGGTGGCTTGGCAAGCCTCCCCTCCTTTTTCCAGAGTCACGCGCTTTGTAGAAAGAGATCTTCAATTGATTTATCTAAACAACTGTGTGCAGTGGGGAGTCCAAGACAGAGGATTACAGGGTATTAAAATCCTGGGGGTTTCAGGAAGAAAAAGAGGCAATTCCGGGTGTTTGGACTTAATGAAACTTACTCAGATAGTGACAGCAGCATTTTAGGATGCACAATTGGCCACTGGGGATGCTCACAAGGCATTTCTTCAGAACTCCGTGGCTTCCCAGACAGGAAGAATTTGTTTTGACTAATTGTGTTCACTAATGAAACCCCAAACTCTTGGAGCTGGTTCCTCCACCTGATCCTCCAGGGTGAACTTGAAGCTGGCTAGGCTCCAAGCCTGCCAACCTGTTCACCCTCCTACCACTACACCAAAAGGACTTGTTCTACACTAGCCATGTGACTAGACAAAAGCCTTGGTAGGGTGTCAGTAGAAAGCCACACACATTTACCTTTGATATCTCTGATGTTTTGGCAAGGAATAAATGATTTGGCTTATGATTTGGGTTTTCCATTCTTTTACTCCACTGCTTAACCTGATATATTCATTTGTATGACATGTGAGTCTCAGATTTAACAAATACAAAATTGAGTGTGTGATGCTAACTCTACCATTTATTTCTCCACCATTTTCTCCATCTGTTCCCCTACTGTTCCTCTTTCTTCTGTGGGCTGTCCTCAGAGTTTTGAATGATAGGCCTCCCTACTTCCTTTAGGTCTCACCAAAAATATCACCAGCTAGTAGAGTCTTTTCTTGACCACTGAAATAATTGTGTCCCCGCCTCCCCATCACTCACCTCACCCTTGCAGTTCCTATGTTGAAGTTCAAATTCCCCAATGTGACCGTCTTTGGAGACAGGGCTTCTATGAGGCAGTTAAGGTTAAATTAGGACATAGTGTAGGGTCTAAATTCAGTAGAATTTGTGGCCCCTCCCCCATCTCTTCTTCTCTCTCTTTCATTCCATCCACCTTCCTCTTTATCTCCCTCCCTCCCCCTTCTCCCACCCCAGGAACACACCCAGAGGAAAAGCTATATGAGTACACAGTAAGAAGATGGCAAGCCAGGAAGAGACGCCTCAGCAGAATTTGACCATGCTGGCGTCCTGATCTTGAACTTTCAGCCTCTAGAACTAGGTGAAAATATCTTTCTGCTGTTTAAGTCACTCAGTCTCTGGTACTTTGTTGTGGCAGCCTGAGCTGACTAATACACTGCCTGATATAAAGCAACCCCCATCACATTCTCCATCAGGGTGCCTTGTGTCTTCCCTTTATCAGCAACCATCACAGTCTGTGGGTATTTTACTGATAGTGTCTAGAAGGTCAGTCTCAACAGTCTCTGTGGTTCCCTCCCTGCCCCCTGGACAGAATGCAGGGCAAACATGTTTGAGCCATAAATATTTATTACAAAATAATTTAAGGATGCTAAGCCAGCTTAGATGACTTTTATATTAAGACTTTCTGTATTTGCATAGGATTGGATAATATCCAAAGCACATTAACTCACATGATCTTACTAGATCCATTTGGAGACCCCATGAAATGGTGAGTAAACATCGAAGCGTCCAGAGAGTCACAACCCATTTCAGGAGGAGATGCAGAACATTTAAAGCAAAGGAAAACCTCACTTTGTTCTCTTTTTGAAGAGAGTGCTTTGAGGATCTCTTTCATAAATAACAGAAAAATAACAAGAGACAAACAGGTAGAGAGAGAGAGAGAAAGACATGTAAAGATACAAAGAGTGAAAGAAATAAGGGTAAGATGTGTGGAAGAAGACAGGCCCAGCAGGATCTTAAACAAAAAGAATGCAAAGTAGCAGAGATGCAGAGACTGTGGGTGGAGTGAGGGTGCTCATGATGGTGTAGTGGGAAGTTAAAAAACACACATCAGGAGGGAACAGGAAAGTGTCCTTATTCTAACGATGTTTATTTAATGTATAAGACTAGATCATAGCCTCCAAAGGCAGCCCCCACAGTTGTCAACTCTGCTGACACAGTGGTCTGGGGTATGACCTTAGTCACATCTCCACCTTTGGTTGAGTGTTTTGTAAGCACTTGAATGTTTATAAGATGTCTGACTGATGCCATGACCCAGGGGCAAGGAAAATCCTGGACTGCCCCCGAGGTCCAGGACCTCAAGGGCAGTTCTGAATAAGATGGCTCTTTCTCTTCATGGGATCAAACTCAGGTTTGGTTGCTCACTGACAGAAAGCCAAACTTGAGATACAAGAGTTGGCGAAAGGAAAACAGGTTTAAGAGTCGGAAACTTGAGAAGATGGTGGACTATAGTAGCAAAGGCCATCTTGAGTTTTTCAGGCTGGCTGGAGGGGGTCTAAAAGGAAAAGGGATTGGGAAAAACTATGCGCAGTGTTTTGGATCAAAAGGCACCTGATGACTGCAGTCATCTTGGTACCAGGGAAGGTTCAAGGAGGCTGTAAAGCTTTGGTGTTCTTGGTCAGGTCACAATGTTTTTATAACTCCTTAACAAAGTATAGTTAGTTGTTTACATATTTTGCCTTTCATCCTGGGGTTAGTTTAGAAATGTGCGATTGTTGTTTTTGCCTTTTTTGTCAATGCTCTAAATGTATCCTAGCCTATGTGCAGGAATGGGTAAAGACCTCTTAAACAAAAATGGAGTTAGTTATGTGAATTCTTTGCTTCTCCACTGTTATATGAGCACCCTAGTCAGTTCCACTGGGAAGATACTCTGAATTGGATGCCTCCTGTATTTGGGAACAGAGACTTCTTGGGTTTGTTCATCCAGTTTGCTCAAGGATTGAAAACAGACTTTCAGAAGCTGTGTGTGTGAACTCCAGGACAGCCCATTAACATGCCCGTGGTTATACTCTGTGGTTTCTTCTCCACTATCAGGAAATATTTTTATCTGGCTTGACAGAAAAAGGCACCCAATCCTATGGAGATAAAACAGGTTCCCTGAATGTTTAGTATTCAGGATGCATACACCCTCCCCCTTCCATGACCCAAATACGTGTATATAACCTGTCTTTGTGAATTGTGAAAACGCATTTTTTTGTTCCCTTCTTTTGCCTTTCCAGAGAAACATTATTGTAAAGCCCACATGGCCCACAAGTAGGCCCTTTGGGGATTCTGATTATCTGATAATTGGCACCAAAGTGATCCTTCCAACTTTAAATAGGAGGACATTTGGATTTCTAAACTAGGGCAAGCATTTCTTTTGAGAACACCCATGTGTGTTCCCCAGTCTTTTTCCTTTGAAACATAAAAATAATTTTATTTCTCTTTCTTCAGGCAGTTTTGCAAGTCATTCAAAGACAGCATCTATCAACACTCTCTATGGCCATCCCTTGTTAGCCATGATTTGCCCAGGAAATGAGTTTGATCCTTGACCACCACTTGATATAATGTGCAGGTGACCTGCAGGAAGGAAAGAAAGTATAAACAGACCCAGTTTGTTGGCAGGGATTGAGTGATACGGCAACTTGATTGCATCGAGCCCTTTAAACTTTCTTCTTGTTTTTTAAGCTTGAGCTTGAATTAAAAAGTAAAACAAACTCAAGAAATCCATTAAGCCAGATTAGTATTGAACTCCAGTCAAGACCATCACCTATGGTCATTAAATCTGGCTGTGGGTAGAGCAAAAAGTAAAATAAAGTCTGACTACTGCTTCTCACATCTTCATTAATCTAAATTACCTAAGATGATTAAAAAAAATCCTGTTAGTGGTGTTAGAGAGTGGATCTAAGGTAGAAGACATAAAGCATGAGCTATCTACAATGATGTCTTGACAAAGTAGAGCCAATAGCCCCAGACATCTCTGTTCTGTGCATTAAAACAGTAATTCAACTGAATTTGGACCACCACACTGGAGAGTGAGGACCATTAGGGAGGCTTGTAGGGAGGAGCCACAATGATAGAGAGACAGTAGTGACTGCTGGACTAATTAATAACGGTCACTGTGAAAGGTCATGAGTAGAGAATTAAAGAAAAGAAGAAACTAATATTTAAATGCCTTGCAATGTGTGATGCTTAATTCAGAGAGCAGAGTCCAAGGCTGCAAGCAGTAGATTTCATATTAAATGAACTGAAATTGGAATGGGACTCAGTGGGTATTTCATTTTGCCTTGGTCTTAGGTTAAGTAATTAAAACCAACATCAGGTTGTGCCTGAAAGGTAGGGCATCTGTGCAGCAGCTAATTGTTGTAGCAGCAAAATTAGCAGAGGATCAAAGAGAATTTCAGAATTCCTTGCACAGTGTAGATACGCATGAAATTCTATCCTCTGGTCCAACAAAATACATACAAGGTAAAATTAAATTTGGCTAATTAAATTAGGTATGAATTAACTCATATTTTTTTTAATTTCCTGGACTGTATTAACAATGATCAAGACTTTGACACAACATTACAGATTCTGTGTTTGGAAGGGACCCAGCTGGCTAGGCTAGCTCCCAACCTAAGTGTCTCACTCTTGCCATTTTTCATTCCTTGGACACATCACTGTCCACATTCTGCTTAAACAATCTCAGAGACAGGTACTTCACCACTCCTCCCTCCCCCTCTGAAATGAAAGTAGAAAATATATTATGTTAAATTAATAGAAAGAGAAATGACAAATTGTCAGATTCAGGAAAGACATTGGAAACTAAACTGACGAAGGGGGGATTTCAGAATGAGGACGTGCTAGTGACTGCAAGTAAGATGAACCACCCCCCAAAGTTGTAACACCACAAAATTAAGCATCGTGTGGCTTATGCTCATAGTGTCATTGTGGGAAGGAACTAGGAGACGGTAGATCTCATGTTTTGAAAGGTGGCATTTCTAGTGAGGCTTGACTTCCTTTCCTTTGCTTCCATGAAAGAGGTTGAGTTCATCCCCAAAATTTCTTAACTTCTCAATGAATGTGAGATTTAATTGAGGGCTAGCATCATCGAGGGGTTTGGGAGTCTCCTACTCATTTCCCATTAGTTCTGCAAACTCTGTATCAAATTTTATCTGTTCAGCATCTACAGGATAGATACAATTTTAAAAATATTTTTATAGTCAAGGATTACTTTATAAATAATAATGTGCATGGTCTTAAGCATTTAGTTCAATGAATTTTGTCGATTGTATGTGCCTATGTCACTGACACCCACAGAATGATGTAGAATCCTTGTCATCCCCCAAAACTTCCCTTGGTTTTCTTCCATTGATCCCCTTAGACTAGAAGGGCATGCAACTTTCTGATTTTGTCACTGTAGATGAGTTTAGCTGCATTCTTAGATCTCCTATAAATGGAATTATATAGAAGTTATACTTTTGATGCTGACTTTGTGTGTGTGTGTGTGTGTGTGTGTGCATGTGTGTGTGATTTGGTCATGGTGTTGTATATTAGGAGAAGTTCATATCTTCTTATGGCCAAGTAACATTTTATTTTTTGAATGTACTTCAATCTGTTTACCCACTCACCTGTTGATGGGCATTTGGGTTGTTTCCAGTTCTAAGCTATAAATAAGGCTGCTAGAAACATTCTTGTAAAAGTTTTCTTGTGGACACGTATTTTCAATTTTTTTCAGGTAAATACCTGGGGGATATGATTGCTGGGTTATAGAGGGGTTGTATATTAACTTTATAGGAAACTGTCAACAAGTTCTCCAAAGTACTATTGTCTACTCCTACCAGCAGTGTGTGAGAGTTCCAGCTGCTCTATCTTTGCCAACAGTGTATTGTCAGTTGTTTTGATTCTGGTCATACTAGTAGAGGTGAAACATTATCTCGCTTTAATCTAGTTTTCCCAACCAACCATGCTGTCCATCAGAATGGACTGGATAAAGAAAATGTGGTACATATACATGATGGAATATTATGCAACCATTAAGAATGACAAAATTATGAACTTCACAGTAACTTGAATAGACTTAGAGTCTATTATACTCAGTGATCTGTCACAGAAACAAAGAATTAAGTACCACATGTTCTCACTCATAAGCGGACACTGAACATTTATAATAATATTGTAAGAATGGGACCGGCAGTAGCAGGAAACTGACAGGAGAAGAGGGGAGCATAACATCAATAAGGGTAGGTACCTGATCTCAAACAAGGCAAACGGGAGATCCAAACTTCACCTGTATGATAACCACTTATATACCAATCCTGAATTGTGCTCACATCTGTAAAATAAAATAAAGTTCAGTCTTAATGTCCCAGTCACTTTAAAATTTTAAAATTTTGATGAATTTCATTTAAGCTTTATTTTTCCTTTTCGCTTTCATGTTTTCTTCTAGAGTCTTTAGGGCTATAGCTTTTACATTTAGGTCTATTATACATTATTGCTTTTGTTATTCTTATTACCATTATTATTTTTGAATAGAGCAAGGTGAAGTCAAACATTCATTTCCCCTGATACAGCTATCTGGTTGTTTCAGTATTACCTGTTAAAAACATTCTTTTCTTCATCAAATCTACCTGATGCTTCTCTCAAAAATCAATGTATAGGTCTCTTTCTGAACAATTTCATTCCATTCCATTGATGTGTATCCTATTCTTATGCCAATATTGTCTCACCCTGATTACTGTAACTTTATGTAAGTTTTGAATCAGAAAGCACAAGTCTTCCAACTTTGCTTTTATTTTTAAAGATTATTTTAGCTATTTTAGATCCTTTGCATTTCCATATAAATTATAACCTCAGCTTTTCAATGTATGCAAGGAGCCTGTTAAGATTTTCACTGGGATTATGTTTCGTCTATAAATCAACATGAGAAGAATAGACATCTTAACAACACCAGTTGTCCAACCCATGAGCATTTATTTCATTTAAAAATTGATTTGTATTATTACAATTCAATGTACAGTCATGTGTTGCATAACAATGTATCAGACAGTGATGAACTACATACACAATGGTCATCCCCTAAGATAATAATGCTGTACTTTTACTATACCTTTTCTGTGTTTAGATGTATTTAGATACACAAACACTCACCATTGTGTTACAATATAGATTGCAGCCTAGGAGCAATAGGCTACATCATATAGCCAGGTGTGTAGTTGGTTGTACCGTCTAAGTTTGTGTAAGTATACTCTATAATGTTTGCACAACTACAAAATTGCCTAATGATGTATTTCTCAGACTGCATCTTCATCATTAAGCAATCGTGGCTGTATTATGGTTTTCAGTGATGAGGTCTTACAAATCTTTTGTTAGATTGTTCTAGGTATTTGATGTTTGGGTTGCAACTGTAACTCTATCACTTTTAAAATTTCATTTTACCATTTTTTGTTGCTTCTATATGGAACTACAGCTGAGTGTCATGTATTTACTTTATATTCTGTAATCTCTCTAAATTCGCTTATTAGGCCCAATAGTTTTTCCTTACATATTCCATAGAATCTTTATAATACACACAATCATTTTGTCTGTTAGTATGAACAGATATACACTGTCTTTCACAGTCTTATTGCAACAGCTAAGATCTCTAGAACAGCTTTCAATGGAACCGATGGGAAGACTTCCCTG
The DNA here is from genome assembly GCA_963574415.1 of Tarsius wallacei. Classification (NCBI taxonomy): domain Eukaryota; kingdom Metazoa; phylum Chordata; class Mammalia; order Primates; family Tarsiidae; genus Tarsius; species Tarsius wallacei. Next base: position 27,190 of record CAUYQG010016396.1, read on the forward strand.
TTGTGTTTCTGATGTGAGGAAGAAAGCAGTCCTTCTCTGTTAAGTAATGTGTAAACTTTAATTTTTTCAAAGATGTCCTTTATCATATTTTGAAACTTCTCTACTGTTCCAATTTTGCTGGAAGTTTTTAAAAAAATGTATTTAAATAGTAAATTTTGTCAAATATTTTTCTGCATTTATTACAATGATTATATGGTTATTCTTAATTTTGTTAATGTAGTGAGTTTCACTGATTGATTTTTGTGTATTGAAACCACTAGAAATCCTAGGTTAAGCCCTATTGAATCATAATATATTTTATATACTGTTATATTTGATTTGCTAATATAAGGGATATTGGTCTGTACTTTTATTTGTTTTGCTTGTCATGTTTTAATAATAAGATTATGTTGGCCTATAAAATAAGTGGGAGAAGTGTTCCTTTTTCCTTTTTTTCTTTAAAATAATTTAAATTTGTTATATTTTCTTTCTTAAACACTGGATAGCATTCACATTCTCAGTGAAACCACCTCAGCTTACATTTTACCTTGTTGGAAAGTTTTTGATTATGAATTCAATTTCTTTAAGAGATATTGGCCAGTTAGATATATTAATTCTTGAGTCATTTTTGCTGGCTCTGTTTTTTAAAAAAAATTCCATTTTATCTGACTTGTTAAGTATATTGATGAAAAATTATCCTGCTTGTTATCCTTTTACTATTGATAGAAGCTCTAGCAATTTTGCCTCTTTAATTCTTTATATTGGCGATTTATATTTTGCCTCTTTTTTCTTATCAGTCTTGATAGAAGTTTATCAATTTTATTAGTCTTTTCAAAGAGTGAGACTATGTCCTTTGATACTCTTTATTGTATCTCAGTTTACTATTTCTGTGATTACCACTCATTTTAAAATCACTTCCTTTACTTCCTTTTATTAAATTTGTTATTTTTCTACCTAATTAACTCGATAGCTTAGTTCACTGATTTTAAAACTTTTTAAAAGAATATTATATATATACATATAGAGATATAAATTGCCTTTAAACACTACACATTTGAGAAGTATCCTACAATTTTGATATTTTATTATTATTACTATTCAGTTGACTTATTTTCTATTTTTCTTGTGATTAATTCTTTGACTTATTTAACATTAAGAGGCATTTTGCTTAATTTCTATCCATTTCAAGATTTTCTAGAAATCTTATTATTTTCTCAGCTTACATCATTTTGTTCAGAGAACATACTCCGTATGTTTCAAGTTTTTGGATTTATAGGAACATGTTTTTATGGCTCATCATTGCTGTCTTGGTGAATGTTCAATGTGTACTTAAATACTCAAGTTGATTGATAGAGTTGAGCAAGTGTTTTATGCCCTTATAGGTTTATTCCTTACTCTAGTAATTACTGAGAAAGAAGTGGTAAGATCTCCAACAAAGATAGAAGATTTGTCTGCCACTCTCATTTCCCTGTCAATTTTTACTTCAATTTTCATAATTTCTTCTTTTTGCATAACCTTTAGAGTGTTAAATTGTCTCCATGAATTAACACTGTAATAATTATGAAATGTTTTTCATTGTCTGTGTTAATAATACTACGTATTTAGAAATATCTTTCTGATATTAAAGTGATTTTCTTATGCTTATTTTTGCCCCATATGTCTTTTTCCACACAGTTCTTCTCAACTTGAATGTCTATGTTTAAAGAATAATTCTAGCAAATGGCATATAGTTGTGTCTTGATTTTATTCCCCCTGAATAAAATCTGACTTTTACGTGGAATGCTTAGTCCACTAACTTTCAATATAGCCATCGATATGGCTATATTTAACTCTACCATTTTGTCATTTAAAAAATTGTCCCATATATTTTTTGTTGTTCTCTTCTTTCTTCTCTATCTTTGTTTGGGTTAACTGAATATTCTTGCAGTATTTTATATTCTATCCTCTTATTTAGTTATTTATTTAAAAAATTATTTTAGTGGTTGTTCTAGATATTACAATATTCATCTTTAAATTATCAAAGATAGTTTCAAGAAACATTTTATTACCTTACAATGTAAAGATCTTGTAAACACATATTTGTGTTTATTTCCCACAATACATTGTGCTTGTATTGTCATGTATTTCATGTCTCATTATAGACTCTTCAATACTTTATTATTTGTGCTTTAAACAGCCAATAGTGTTGTATCATTTCTCATAATTCTAAACAATGCCCTTTGTCATTTTATTGAGGGGGTAGCACATATGACTGAATATAAATTATCTCAGCATTTGTCTGTATAAAAATGTATATATATTAATTTTGAAATAACTGTATAGAGTACTTTAGATAAAGAGCTTTTATTTTTCTCTGAGCCTTTAAAAAAAGTTTGTTCCATTGTTTTGGGTCTCCATAGTTTCCCCTGAAAAGTAGATTATATTCTTCTTCGTGATTCACTGTATGCAGTATCTTTTTTCTTTTGTGGATACTTTAAAGATTTTCTTTCTGTCTTTGATTTCAGCAGTTTGATTTCAATAATTTTAGTTGTAGTTTCCTTTGTATCTATCCTGTCTGAGGTGTGCTGTGATTCATATATATCTACGTTAATGTCTTTCATCATTTTTCAGTAATTTCTAACTATGATTTCAAATATTTTTCTTCACCATTCTTTATCACCTATCTTGTTATGACTCCAATTATATTTATATTAGATATTTGGTCCTAACTCATAGTTCTCAGACATTTTCCTTTATTTTTAAAAATTGCTATTTTTTTCTTTGTGTTTTTGTTTGGACAATTTCCAATATCCTCTCTTCAAGTCCACTAATCCTTAAAATCTGCTGTGCCCAGCTTTTTGATAAGAATATTACATAAAATATTCATTTTTCATATTGTGTTATTTTGTTATTGGATTTTCAATTGTTATTTAAAGTTTCAGTATTTTGCAAAAAAAATTTCAGTCTGTTTACACAGTTGTATATTTTATGCTTGACTTTTAACACAGTTATTATAATAATATTAAAATCTTTACTATTTTGATAATTAAGTCACTGATGAATTTGCTTCTATTGACAGATTTTTCTTTTGATGATAAGTCATCTTTTTTTCTTTCCTCCTTCTTATTTGTGTCTCATTGTTTTTAATCCTATTCCAGATATTATACATAAAGATTAGTAGATATAAAATACATAATATTTGCCCCTGAAAAGGAAGTCTACCACTTCATTATTAGGAAGCAAGTCCCACACATTGGCGAATGAATTAATCCAATCAGTTGTAGAGCTGTGCCTGGACTTTGAAAGGACTCATGCTTTGGGGGAATTTAAATCATTTGGGTCTCTTTCATTTTCACTCACTTAAAAACTAGAATTTTGTGACAGATCTGTCTTGTTCTCATTGCTCATATGGTCCTCACTGTCTCTTGCAAATTTCTATATTCTTATGATAGCAGATTTCTATCATTTTTGTTATTATTTTTGTGGTGATAACTTTTCCAACTGCCATAACTGTTTTCATCAGTGTTAAGTCATTAAGCTACAAGGTCAATACATAAGCAGGTTGCATTTCTCCATGAAAATTGTGTGGCTGGAGCTACAAAACCTTGGGGCTTTGAAAAGAACTGTGCCGACTTTTTCTGATTGAACAAACTAACAGTTCGTGGCAAGGATTGTTCGAAATCAACTGGTTTTCATATCTACTTTAGAAGCTCACTATTAGGGAGCTCTAATACCCAGCTCTCAACCTGAGGATGAGGCCAGTTGTAAATCCACACAGTGAGGCCCAACCTACGTACAGTGAAACTTCAGTGCAGCTGAGGCTCTAGGAAAAAGAGCCTGGGGCCTAAGTGGGGCACAAGGAGGAGCTGATGGGAGACCTTGACATGTGGTTATTTTTTTTTTTGAGTTGGAGTCTCACTCTGTCTCCCAGACTGGAGTACAGTGGCCGCTCCCGGCCACCGCAGCCTCGACCTGCTGGGCTCCGGCGATCCTTCCGCCTCAGCCTTCCGAGTAGCCGGAATTACAGGCACGCGCTACCACGCCCGGCTGATTTTTTTTTTATTCATTGTAGAGATGAGGTCTCGCCTGCCCAGGCGGGTCTCGAACCCGCAGGCTCAGGCAATCCACTCACCTCAGCCTCCCAAGGCGCGGGATTACAGGCTGAGCCACCAAGCCCGGCTGACATGTGGTTATTAAACAGGAAGTTGAAACCCAGATGCAGATCTGTGCATTTCAGAGTCATGTGGCGATAGATGGAATAGGTATAGAATTAAAATCTTTTTAAGAGTCTCCAAGGTACAATTAAATCCTTTCAGAAGGCATTTTTGAACATATGCTACATTTCTGGATCAGGGTTAGAACAGGTTAATATTGGATAATGTTTCTTGAATTCCAGTGGTTTCTCAGGAACTCTGCTAAGCATTTTGCAGACTTTATCTCAGTGTAATCTTTATGGCAATGCTGTGAGACAGATACTGCCCTAAAGCCCTCATTATGGGCTAGAGACTACAGAGGGTAACTCCCTTTCTGAAGATGACAAGGCTTGTAGCTTATAGTGAAGGTAGGACTTGACTCTTGGCCAGCTGAATTCAGAGTAATTCTAATTTACAAATGAAGGCATTGAGGCACTATCCATTAGATCATGGGCGTCATGTGAGCAAAGATGGCCCCTGTTCCATTTTATTTTTCTATCTTTTCTGTCCAGTATCATGTCCAGCACATGGCAGAGTCTCAATGAAAATACTTCAGTGAAGAAATAGGTTTATTAATGAATGCGAGGCACCAGGAATACTGAGATGAGTCAGTCTTGCTTCTGCCTTTACTTGCCATGTAATAGGGGAGACAGACAAGTGAATGAGAAGATTACAAGGATCTCAGAGGACGTGGTAGAAAGCTAGGCATCATGTACTGTCCTTGTCACATCCTATCTACTCGACTGTCTCTGAAGCTGCTGATGGTGTGTCCAGATCCAATTATCATTTTATTCCTACCCTATTATCTGACAGAGAGCAAGGTGCTCGGTGAATAGCTGTAGGGTATAGGTGCCAAGTGGAGGGAGCAGAGGTGAGCTTCTCTGACTGGACAGGAGGTTCTACAGAGGCGGGATGTCTGAACAGAGTCTTTTTTAGTATATTCTGATGGATCTTTGCCTGCTGGTGAAGAGTTTTTGTCTAGACTGAGGAGTTGGATTACAAGCACTAAAGAGCATATTGCCTTAGAGACTAAGTGAGTGAGTCCAGGTTGAGACAAAAAGGGAGACTGGAAAGAAGGGAAAAGAGGAAGGAGGGAGGGACAAAGGGAAGGAGAAGGAGGAGGCAGAGGAAGAGAAAGAAGAGGAGAAGAAAGAGAAGGAGGAGAAGGAGGAGAAGGAGAAAAAAGGGGGGAAGTAAAAAGAGGAGGAAGATGAAGAGGCAGAGAAGAAAGAAGAGGGAAAAGGAGGAGGAGGAAAAAGGAAAGGAGGAGGAGAAGAAGGAGAGAAAGAAGAAGAGAAGGAGGAGAAGGAAGAGGAGGAGGGGAAAGATAAAGAGAAGGAGGAGGAAGAGAAGGAGAATGGATAGAGGATTGAGGGAGGGAGGGGGAGAGAGACAAACACAGAGTCTTGATAGTATTCAAAGCTCTTCATCAGCCAAGTTTAAATTTCAACTCCTAACTGGGCTCAGTGTCTCAGCCTGTAATCCCAGTGCTTTGGGAGGCCGAGGTGAGTGGACTGCCTGAGCCCACGGGTTCGAGACCCATCTGGGCAACTTGGCGAGACTCATCTCTACAATGTCAAAAATTAGCCGGGCGTGGTAGCGCGTACCTGTAGTTCTGGCTACTTGGAAGGCTGAGGTGGAAGGATTGCCAGAGCCCAACAGGTCGAGGCTGCAGTGGCTGGGAGTGGCCACTGCACTCCAGTCTGGGTGACAGAGTGAGACTCCAACTCAAAAAAAAAAAAAAGAAAGAAAAAAATTCCAACTCCTTGGACTTCACAGCTGCAAGCTCATAAATTCCCCATTTTGATTGAGGTACTTAAAGTTTTGTCCCTATTTTGCAATGAAAAGTTTTAAAGGATTTTAACTTGAAATTGGTAAGTTTCTGTTCAGTGGCTCTATCTTATCCTGTTTCTATATTTATTTAAACCAAAAGTTGGCAAATTGAAACCAATGAGCCAAATTTTCTTCACTATCTGCTTTTGTACAACTAAGAATATGAATAGCAAATGCATTTTGGTTGAAAAATGTAAAGAAAAATATGACTTGTGAAAGTTATAGGAAATTCAATGTCCTTAATAAAGTTTTACTGGACATAGCCATGCCATTTATGTATGTGTCTGTGGCTACTTTATTCTCACAAATATGAGGCAGAGTTGAGAAGATCAATTGAGACTGGATAACCTTGAAGCCTAAAATATTCACTGTCTTCCCCTTTATAGAAAATGTTTGCCGCCGGGCTCGGTGACTCAGCCTGTAATCCCGCTCTTTGGGATGCTGAGGTGAGTGGATTGCCTGAGCCTGCTGGTTCGAGACCCACCTGGACAACTTGGCGAGACCTCATCTCTACAATAAATAAAAAAATTAGCCAGGCGTGATAGCATGCGCCTGTAGTTCCAGTTACTTGGAAGGCTGAGGCAGAAGGATCACTGGAGCCCGGCAGGTCGAGGCTGCAGTGGCTGGGAGTGTGCCACTGCACTTCAGTCTGGGCAACAGAGTGAGACTCCAACTCAAAAAAAAAAAAAGAAAAGAAAAAGTTTGCCAACTCCTAGCCTAAAGAATCCACTACAGAAACATTGACATTTAGTAGGGTCATTAAGAATATGACCTTTATTTAGGGATGAGAAGGAGGCAGGAAGCCCCCATGTGCGTTCTAGGATGGCCCCTCCATGCTCTGGCCTCTGAGTCTCTGTCTCCCTTCCTTCTCTACCCCTCTCTGTGTTCAAGCGCTAGCATATTCCAGGCTCTGCGGGGGTGATCAGTGTGGAAACAGTACTTGACTGAACCATTTACTCACCATGTGATTCCCGGCAACTCACTCAACCTTTCCGACCTCCAGTTAGTGAAGTGGGGTTATTTAATAACACTCATTTCCTAGGTTAATTAGGAAGATTAGCTGAATAATGGTACATGTCTGGTACATAGAAAAGGGCAGCCAACGCCTTCTCTCACTCTAATTGTGAGAAGCAGATGAGATACGCTTTGGAAAAGCACTTTGTAAATGGTAACACACAGCTGATGGGAAATAAAATCTAATGTTATAATAATGACCACATGCGCAGTTATAACCTAAGTGACAAAGGGTTCATTATATTTCCTCCCTCAGTTAATTAATTTTATTTTGAAAACTTAACTTATGTCCTTGAAAAACTTAGAATAGTGCCAAAAAATAAACAATGGAAAGTAAGTCTCCTCTCTTAAACATTCTTCCCAAAGGCAGACATGGTTATTATTCTTATATACGTCATAAATGGTTTCTGCACTAGTTAGTTTATGGTGTGTGTGTGTGTGTGTGTGTGTGTGTGCATCTACACCATCATCCCTTTTTCATATCAATGAACATAAAAATGGCACCCTGATCTGTATGTGACCTGTACATTTTTTAAAAAGCATATCCTTGCATTCACCAGAGATATGTACAAGAATGTTTAAAGCAGAGAGATATAACTTAAAACTAGAGAGGACCCAAATAACCTTCAATGAGAGAATGAGTACATACACTGTAGTATACTTATACAATGGGATACAATCTATCAATGAGATTGGAAAATCCACAACCACAGGCAAGAATGTGGACAAATTCCATGGATGTCATCTTGAATCCAGATGTGGACATGTAGACAATGCCACACCTATCTATGATGTCAGAAATTAGGAAGGTGGTTGCCTTGGGTGAGGGAGACCCTGGGTAGGTGTGGCCATGTCCTGCCACCGGACATAAGTGACTACCCAAAGTGTGTACTTTGTGAAGATTCATCATCACGTATGACTTGTGCATATTTCTGTAAGTATAATTTTCTTTGGCAAAATTCATGCTAGAAAATTTTAAGAAAACATATCTTGGAATCCATTTCAGACCACATGGGATTGCCTGCTTTCCTTTCGGATCTGTAGACACCTTTATTGTACAGACGGGTGGCATTTTCACTCAGCTCTCCACCCTCGGATGTGCACTTAAGCTGTTTCCAGCTATTTGCTGTTGGACGCATTTTCCAAGATATTTTCTAATCACCCTTCTAAACACAAGAAGGCTGTTATGAGCACAGACAGATAATACCTTGGTACACAGAATCGGTTCTGCCCCGCAGATGCCAAGGGGAGGTCCACCTGGTCCAGACCATCACACACGTGCATGGAGCCCTGACCCATCCTGAACCGACACTGGCATCATGTGGGCAAACACTCCGACTGCACAGACACATAGCTGCTAATGGGTATTCCCAAGGCACGGCGTTGTTATTTGCATTTTCTTGTTGTCATGAACACCCAACGTTCTGAATATTAATGAGCCAATTCGCAGCCTCTTCTGCAGGCTTAAAATATTCAGCATCAGACATACTGTTTTGTTCCCATTTCAGCCAAGTTTAATTTCTCTTAACCAGCTTTGTTGTTGTAAAGTAAAATTAATGTATAATTTCAGTGTTTAAATCTCAATTCTCAGCAATTCACGACAGATTGCAAGTGAATATGATTTGTTCGTTAACACCTAATGGGTTGAAATAATTTATTGCACAAACATTTTCAGGAAAATGATACCACTTGAGCAAAAGCAAAACAGGAAATGTTACTTGTTTATCTAATAAACTACCCCAGGGTGAGCGAGTACATTAGCATTGCACAAACTTTGTGACTTATTTATCATCACTATTTATTATTAAAACTTTATCTGCTTCAACTTAGTGAATGGCCGCCTTGGGATACACTGCTTGCAGCAACAACAACAAAATAAAGTTTATGCGATTTGCATAATATTGTACAAAGAATATTAGCTTAGAACAATATGAATCCCTGGATCATTTGCACAGCCCTTTGGTGTTTAATGTTGGTAAATATTTAAATAACAGCAAGCCCGTGTAATTATAAAGATTTCTCTTTCTAATCTGCCCAGGATGTACAGCTGTTGTAAATCACTGTGATCACGTGGTTTAGTTGGGAGAATGTTAGGGGATGATGAAAAAGCACTTGTTGCTTATGTTAGCAAGATGATGGAGACAGAAGCCAGTATGGGAGAGGAGTCTGAGACAAGATGCGAAAGTCTTGTTCTGTCTCATTTTTTATTTTTCATAATAGTATTGGCATTTCACATAAACTGGGTCCTATATAACACAGGCATGCAGCAGATGGGCCCCTGGACATCTGAATCCTTTTCCATGAATGGAGTATTTGCATATTAAGGAAAGATATGGGTCATACCCCAGGGCCTTTGCACATGCTGTTCTCTCTCTTTGGGTTTTCCCCTTCACATCACCTGCTCATCCTCTGATTATGGTTTACTCATCTTCCTGGCCTCAATGTAAACCTTAGCATCCTCCCTGGTCCCTACCCTGCAGTCTAGCTCAGTCTCCCTATAATGCACTTTCATGATGCTTTGTTTTTCTCTCTCATAGCTTATTTACTCAAATCTTTTTTTTTTTTCTTCCTCTCTTCTGAATCCATGAGGGAAGAATTTGATCTATGTTGGTCAGACCATAGCACAGGGTTTGGCAAAGACTAAATCCTGAATTACATTTCTGTTGAATGAAAGCATGAATAAATGGATACCTGGAGGAATCCATTTAAAGTGTCTACCTCATCGATGATCACATGCAACATTTACCTTTTAAATCAGACAAATTAAATAATGAATGATGATGCCTTGTGCTGGTGAGTTCAGGGATACAGGAACTCTCACACTCAGGAGGACACTTAGCTGCATGAGGTGAAAGTCTTAAAGTGATTATTTTGTTTTATATTTTTTTGATTCAGCAAAATATGTTTATGGGAATTTACCCTCAAGCAATAATTTGGGAATGTGTGAACATACTTGATCCCAAGAATATTCATCACAGTGTTGTTCAAAATTGTGAAAAATTATAAACAACTTAAGTAGTCAACAATAGGGAATTAGCTAAAAGTGTTGTAATTTAACTAAATGATAGAATACTATGAAGGTATTAAAATCATGATTTAGAAATATTTTAATGACATGGGAAGAGGTTTATGATACACTCTGGGAAGAATAAAGCAAAAATAAGCTTTAATAACATCAAGGTATGCAAATGACTAGAAGAATATATATTAAAATGCAGCAGCGAATCAATAGCACCTCAAAACGGATTGAAACACCTATCTGAGCTATACTTGTGACAATAGCCACAGCTCATTGACTTCTGAAGAATGGTAGGAAACCAACCCACGATTTCAAGAATCGGCAAATAAAGAGAAAAAACAGGAATCATTTTTTTTCTGTCTCAATTTTATGACTGTTTCTCATGGTAACCAAATTTTTGGAGGGTAAGATTCCTCTTGATAGTAAATAGTCCAGCTCAGTAATGATGACAGAAGATAGAATTAAAATATCATAATTTTTCAACTTTAAAGGCAATAGTTGAACTGTGCTGCCAACCCCAGTGACTACCAGCATCATAAGAAAAGAGAAATAGCCAGACATCTGTGTCTCCAGGTGGAAGGACATGGCACCCTTTAGGGGATTTTCTTGCCAAAATAGGGAGGGATAGGGAAACACAGGGCTATGTGAAAAACTATATGATGTCAACAAATACATTACAAGGGTATTAAAAAGAGAAGAGAAAGGGCATCTGGGTAGAAAGATTTAAGAGACAAATTAGGGCCAGCGTGGTGGCTCAAGCCTGTAATCCCAGCACTTTGGGAGGCCAAGGTAAGAGGATTGCCTAAGCTCGCAGGTTCAAGACCAGGCTGGGCAAAATGACCACCTCTCTACAATAAATAATAATAATAAATTAGTTGGATGTGGTAGCATGTACCTGTACTCTAGCTTCTTGGAAGGCTAAGGCAGAAGGATTGCCTGAGCCCAGCAGTTCGAGCTGGAGTGGCTGTGAGCGTGCCACTGCACTCCAGCCAGGGCGGCAAAATGAGACACCAACTCAAAAAAAAAAAAAAAAAAAAGAGAGAGAGAGAGACAAATTAGGCAATTATAGGATGTGTCCATGTTTGGATCCTAACTTGAGTGAGTAAACCATATATATGTATATAATACATACATATTTACAATCAGGAAAATTTTAATACTCAATGAATGTGGTGATATTAAGATACTATTTGTTTGGTTTGTATGATAATAATACTGTGCCTACTTTAAACAATTGTTATATTTTAGAGACATATGTTAATTATTTCCAGAACAACCAAGTTCACCAAATGTGTAACAGATGTTGGCCTCTTTTGTACTTTCATTAGTTTTTTCATGTCCTTGAGACCCTTTCTTTCTGGTGGCTCAAAATGATTTTCTTTTTAATTTTCAATGTTCAGAAACATTCTTCTATGCTTTTATTGATCCTTGCCACAACTTCGTTTATTCTATTTTCTGATTCTGTAATCCCTTTGGGTATAGAAGGTAGCCTGGACTGGGTCTATATTTTTCTTTCCCTTTTTTCTCCAAATTCATCATTCAAACATAACAGAATTGCTTTGAATTACATAAAATTGATTCAAAGCAAATTATATCCCACATGGGATATGCTGGCAACTAGATATTACATCAGCCAGATATTACTACATAAAAAAAATACAAAGATCCTTGTGTTTTTGTAGGAAAGTAAAGTTTAGGGCAGGAAACTTACAATCACCTTTTATTCTGTAGGGAAGCAGTGTGAGCAAAGAACCTCAAAACCACTAAAAATGATATTAAGTATTTGAATCAATTATACGAAGGCAACAAAGAATAACTCTATTTTCGTGGGTCAACCACTAATTGCACTATAATGGTCTCAGCACTTTCATCTGTCGTCGCTGAGAAATATTAATGGAACACTTAAGACCAGGGATTCGGCACAGCTATTGGTTAATGAAGACACAAATCTCCATGCCTACCTATGTGCCTGATACAAGGCCAGGCTAATTTTAGAGTGGGGGTGGCTTCAAAACCACAACACAGAGAAACGCCCCCACGGTTTCTATAACTGTAAGACATCCGATTAAATTGAGCTCGTTAAAAAGGATTACACTGACATCCTAAACTGTATCCCTGTTCTAATTAGCTTGTTTACAAAGTTTAATTCATCTATTTTCCCTAAAAGACATTTCTCTGGACTTCTTTACAAAGACTGTTTTTGTTAAATGTCTTCTAGCTGCCAGCTACCAAAATCCAGCACTAAAGTAGGTTTATATTTCTTTGAAAAGGGGATATATTGTCTCATCTAATGAGAAGATGAGAGGTTACTTTATCTGGCAGGGCTGACCCAGGTGTGCAAGTGGAATTCCTACCCTGGTGAATTCTGTGTGGGTTCATTCTTAGGCAGACTCTTTCTACCTGGTGGTGAAGGTGGTCTCCAGGGGCTCAGGCTGCTTCTCACCAGCTTAGCCATTCTACTGAAACGGAAAAATGAGGCTCTTGCTAGTCTAGCCATGGGCATGATTGCAACCCTAAACATGTCACTTTACCAGAGGAATGCTGTCTGTTGGCCTAGCTGGGGTTATACATATGAGGGAGGCCCCCCAAAACTGGAATTTTCTTTTGAAGGGCAGGTCCCTTGTAGTACAGGCTTTCCCCACTAGGTTAGTGTTCCAGGACCCCATCAGCATCAGAGTACCAGCTGGTGTTGTGAGAAGCTGTGCTCAGCTTCAGTGAATTGTTTTATTTTGTTTGTTTGTTTGTTCTGAGATTCTTTTAACGTGCTTGCCCATTTCATGATGGGTGATTTATGAGCGCACCTGCCCACAACACGCTGAGTGCTCAGCAGTTTTTCTGTTTGTTTGTTTTTTACCAAAACCAGCATGACCCCCTGACCCACCCTCCCTATTCATCGGATCTCACCCCAAGCACCTTTTTTTGTTGTTTCTCTGGATGAAAAAATGTCCTCAAAGGGAAACATTTTGCCAATGTGGAAGAGGTGAAACAAAAAATGGCAGAAGCGCTAAAAGGCACCAAAATTGATGAGTTCTTAAACTGTTTTGAGCAGTGGAAAAAGTGTCCTGATGGGTGTATTGTATTAAGCTGAGAGTATTTTGAAAGTGACAAGTTTAAACATGTAAGAATAAATACACTTTTTTTATAAATAAACTCCAGACTTTTTTGGGTCCCCCTTCATACGTCTTTGGAGCCACTCTACAGGTTCAACCCTCCCCACCGTACACCATGCGCTGGATGGTAGTTCTTTGATGGAAATTCAGACTCTGAAACCTGGAAAGGAGAAATGGATGCTGGATAGGCAAAACACACACCAGATGTCTATTGTTCAATTTTAAATAATTTTTGGTAGATAAATCACTATTCAGTGTGGCCCAGCTATTTTCAGGTTAAAAGAATAATGATAAACCTGACTTCAGATGCTGACAGAAGCTTTGCTGTTCTGCATTCAGGAGTAGGAGAAGGAGCGGGTGACAAGAACATGGGATGTCTAACTCTTGATCTTGTCTATCTTTCCCTCTAAGGATGCAAAGGCAGGAGTCATCAGATGTACATTTACGGGTGGATCATTGCCTTTTTACAAGTCCTCTGAAAAAACAACCTGTTATCCTTTGAGATTTTAGGAACGATAAAAGAAATACTCTCTAGTCATCTATCCTAAGGGGAAATACAACAGTCACTTATTTATTCTAGCATTACATCAAAGTTTACATAATAGAATAGAGCTTTATTGGAGAATGTGAAAAATGTTGTTTCTAGAACTTTCCAGTTGGTCAAACAATGGGTACAACATAGCCATAAACACTTAGCCACTTGGGGGACATGGAACATCTAAGTGATACTTGGAGATAGGAGGCTTAAATAGTTAAGTCTTTGTAAAGGTGGATAGTATTAAGTCTCATCAAACTTTAACCCACATATATTGAGCACTGATTGGCTGTGTACCGGGGATACAAAGATATAAATGACATGACCCCTGGTGTAAAATAGGTTGTGATCTGCTTATAATAGGTCACACATCAGAATAATTCAAAGAATACAGAGGGAGAGGGCTTAAATAGTGAAATGTCAGGAACTTAATTTTTTTCAATTCAATTTTACGATTTTACTTTAAAGCTTCTTAGGGATAAGGGGTATGGTAATCTCTGAAATGGGTGAGTTTATTTTGTCTTAAATTGTGTACCATCAGGATATTCGATGTGAGACAAAATAAACTCATGCATTGATTGCTGGGTGAGCAATTGATTAATTGATTGCTATTTCTGCTTGACTAGACTAGGCTGAGATTTGCTGATGTTTCTGCATGTCTAATATGATTTCTGTTTGGTATATGGCTTGCTCATGTACAGGAATACATATTCAGTCGAGTTGAGAAAGACTATACCATGGTTTTTCAAAACCCTGGGGAGGTGGCTAACACTTGTTAGCACTTGGTCTCCTCTGGTTCCTACACACAGCTTCACTGTGACACCAAGCTCACTGCCAACCTTCTCCATGGAAATAAACCCGAGAATATTTACGTTGGTTGCCTGAACATCTATGGCCGGGGCAGGGAAATAACTCATTAGAAGGATTAGAAGACCTGGACCAATTTACAATTCGTTATACATGCCAGATTTTCATGAGCACAATAACCACAGTAGGGGGCAGTAGATTAATGTGTTCAACGTTTTTTTTTTTTAATTTGCTTCCTTAAATCTCAGTGGGTGATATTTAGAGTTGGTTCCTGCTGCCACCACCTCAAGTGCACAGATGTGTTTATGTCTTGGGTGGAGACAGGGATCTGAATTTGGAGCATTTCAGCCTGTCTCAGCAAATGCAGGTTTCCAAATGTGTATTTGCCAAGATGAAGACAAGCTGCATTCCAGGAAGTGAATTTCTAGGCAGGTGGTTTCAGGACTAATCATAAGTTGCATCAGGACAGACAGGACGACTCCGTGATTGAGAGATCCCAGGGTCCTATCCAGTTCTTGAAGTTTTCAACATATTGCAAAATGAAGACGTCTTGATTCAGGGTAATGGGAATTGGGACATATTTAAAATATTTTCAATGAACAAATTCATGCTTTTTACACAGCCAAGTGCATGTTCTTACTTGAGGATGGGTCTAGTGATTACTCATTGGGCATTTGTGAGTGTTAGGCCAATACCACGAGAAGCAGAGGTCAGAGGGCAGCTAGGTTTTTGGCTATCTCACCAAGCCACTGAATCATATTTCACCTGAAGTCTGCAGGCCGATGCTCTACTGCCAACTCTTCATAGCCGAGCCAGTACATCTGTTTATTTTCTAAATCAGGACAAGTTGGGTGTTGCCTTCTTGCAGCTAAAATCATCCTAACTGCAATCATCCTAACTGCTCCAGACCTGGTCCCACCTCCTACCCCCACCCTTTAACCACACTCAGCATTCACACACTGCCGAGGCTGTCTTTATTTAATTTAAGAGTTAGTCACAAGCAGAGGGCTGTTGTAAAGTGCTTGGTTATTTTGGTCTCTGTAACAGTAAGCAAGTTTGACAGTCTTCTTCCTGACTTGACTAAGTGGATGGATTGCTGATATGACATAATTCTAGCTCATAGCTGTCAGTCCTTTCATCCTTAAAGATGCTGTTTTCTCTTTTGTTTATATTGGTTTGACAATGTATACAGTTTGAAATGCTTTCCCATGCATTATCTCATCTGATCATAAATCCAAGCTCAGGGCTTATAGAATAGACATTTTCTACTTTTTCAGAGGAGGATGCTGAGATGGGAGCTACCCGAGGTCACCCCGCCAACATGAGCGTGGAATCCAGGACTCCCCATGAAATGTGTGTGTTCTTTATGGCTGCACACTGGCACACTGATCCCGTCAGTGTCTGTGTTGGTTGGTCTGCATTGGGCTGTGACACAACACAATGACTCAGGCCAATCTAAACAACAAGGATATTTATGATGCTATGTAACAAGAAACCCAGGGGGAGTGGGATTCAGGCATGGATGCATTTATCTGCATTTTTCTGGGCTCCTGTCCCCTTAAAGGGTTGTTTTTTTCCTAGAGTGGGTAGTAAAGTGGCCACAGCTGATTCAGGCACCCTTAGACTTAACAATGTCCAGAAAAAGAGGGGCCTTTTCTTTCCTGTCCTTTTCTTGAGAGCATGAAAACCTTTCCTGTAAGTACTCTCAGCAGACATTTTCATTTCATCTTGCATGAGGTCTATGCCCACCCCTCTATCAGTCATAGGAAGGGGAGTGGGAGGGGGATCCCATAACCTGCTTAGAATAACCAGCTGACCAGAACTGGCTGTGGGCAATGAGCCAATGAGAAACTAGCAAATGCTGCTCAAAGGCCTTATCTTCTCATTACTCTTGGGAACTGTTATAGACTGACTACATCCCCCAAAATTCATAAGGTAAGGCCCTAACCCACAATGTGACTGTATTTGGAGGTAGGGTCTTTGAGGAAGTAATTAAGGTTAAATGAGGTCATAAGGGTGGGGGTCTCATCTGGCAGGATTTGTGTTCTTATCAGAAGAGGAAGAAACATCAGAGACCACTCCCTCTCCACATGCTCACAGAGGGAGCTAGGAAGAGAGTCTCAACTGACACCAACCCTGCTGGCATCTCAGTCTTGGATTTCCACCTTCCAGAACTTCGAGAAAATGAATTTGTGATGTTTAAGCCACCCAATTTATGGTATTCACAAGAACAAACCTGGGCAGACCTGCTGTGATGACAGATAGGACACCCCTTACCTACATGGTCTCCAC
Source organism: Tarsius wallacei (assembly GCA_963574415.1). NCBI lineage: Eukaryota > Metazoa > Chordata > Mammalia > Primates > Tarsiidae > Tarsius > Tarsius wallacei. The sequence goes on from CAUYQG010016396.1 coordinate 43,951, forward strand.
CTACAGACAGCCAGATTCTAGACATGTATGTACATTAGGTCACTGATTGGCAGCTAGCCACAGAAGAGTAAGTCCAGTGAGAGCAGCAGAAGAGCCACCTTCCTGAGTCCAGCTAAAACTGCTGGCCCACAGAATTAAATAGCCCAACAAATGCTTGTTGTTTTAAGTCCCTGAGTTTTGGAGATTTTTGCTATTCAGCTATAGATCAATGATACATGTGGGAGGTGGGGTTTTTGGTCATGTGCTTTTATGTTCCATGGAAACACCTGAGTTGCACATGCTTCTGTTGATCTGATTTGGAATGCAAATACTTCTACACCTTGGGTCAGAGTTGTGTCTACACCATGGATCAGAGCCCTATTTATAGAGAGCAAGTAGTTAGGTAAATGAGCAGGGCAGGCTTCATATAAAAATAATCATGAAGCCACTTCCGGGTCAAGATGGCGACGACACAGGCGGAACTGTGAGATTCTCCGAATTTAGTATGTATGGCTGTCTTCCCTTTCACTCTTCTCTCTTTCTAACTTCCTATTGACCCCCCCTTCCTCCATTACTTTATTCTTTTGCCCCTCCTTTTGTTCCGGGTACCAAACCTACATTCTGCTGCACAGAAAGATTGTAGGACGGTGGGAAATAGGCTCCACTGGGCTCAGAGGACTCTCATAAGGAAGAACAGGAGATTGTACAAGCAAAGCAAAAGCAACCCCACCCTCCCTGAAAAACAGAATTAAAGAAAGGGAAGGAAAGGAGGAAAGACAGAGAAATCTACACAAATGAAGAAAAACCAAAGGAAGACTATGGGTCTCTCCCAGACCCCTGGGAAGGCAAACACTGAGAAAACTGACTTTGGAATGCAAACAATGAAGAGTCCCCAAAATGACTGGTCTCAAACTACAAATCTAGATATCAAGACAATAATGGAGAGATTAAAAAGAACTGAGGAGAGTCAAGAAGAAACTAGGAAGGAGCTGATAACTGAGATAACAGCAATAAAGAATACTATGAATGGCCAGGCTCGATGGCTCAGCCTGTAATCCTGTGCCTTGGGAGGCTGAGGTGTGTGGATTGCCTGAGCCCACAGGTTCAAGACCTGCCTGGGCAATTTGGTGAGACTTCATCTCTACAATAAAGAAAAAAATTAGCTGGGCATGGTAGCGCAAGCCTGTAGTTCCATCTACTTGGAAGGCTGAGGCGGACAGATTGCTGGAACCCAGCTGGTCGAGGCTGCGGTGGCTGGGAGTGGCCACTGCACTCCAGTCTGGGTGACAGAGTGAGACTCCAACTCAAAAAAAAAAAAAGAATACTGTGAATGAAATAAGTAATAAAATGACAAGCATGGAAAGCAGAATTACCCAAGCAGAAGAAAGAATCTCAGAGCTTGAGGAACAAAATATAGAACTAATCCAAACTGTTAAAAACACAGAAAGCCAGCTCAAAAAGGCAGAACAAAACCTTCAAGAGATGAGCAATTACTTCAAGAGACCGAATCTAAGAGTAATTGGTCTTCCTGAAGCAGAAAGAGAGACAGAGTCCACACTGGAATAAGCCTTTCAAGAGATAATTCAGGAAAACTTCCCCCTTCTAATCAGTGATGCAAAAATTCAAACACAAGAGATTCAGAGAACCCCTGCAAGACAACAAATGAGGAGACCAACTCCTAGACACATAATATTTCACCTAAACAAAGTAGGTATAAAAGAAAAAATCCTAAAGGCAGCAAGAGAAAAAGGCCAGATCACCTACCATGGAAGACCAATTAGAATAGCAGCAGACTTACCTACAGAAACCCTGCAGGCTAGGAGACCTTGGAGCCCTATCTTCAAAGTCCTAAAAGATAAACAATTTCAACCAAGGATAACCACCCAGTCAAGTTAAGCTTCATCAGTGAGGGAGAATTAAAATCCTTCCCAGATATCCAATCTCTAAGAACCTATGCTGCCACCAGACTACCTCTACATGAAATACTTAAGAAAGTACTAAACACAGAAGAAAAGGAAAAAAGAACAACATTCTTCACAAGAGTACAGGAAAAAGAATAAAACACACATGAACCAACCCCAAAACCAAAAGAAAGACAAAAAACCAA